>CACVBM020001131.1:0-137590 GCA_902728155.2 Microthlaspi erraticum | reverse complement strand
ATCTTGCACCAGAATACGCATGTATGGGTCTCTTATTCTTAATTATGTTATGTTGCTAAATTAAAACTAACACTGAGATATTTTTATTTTTATTTATTTGTCCCTGCAGTGACCGGAAGAGTTACAACAAAGGTTGATGTATACAGCTTTGGAGTGATTCTCATGGAGCTACTAACGGGTCGAAAGGCTCTTGACGCTAGGAGATGTGAGGAAGAAGTTCACCTTGCCACATGGTTTAGGAGAATGTTCATCAACAGAGACACATTCATAAAGGCCATTGACAAAACGATTGAGATCAACCAAGAGACGCTTGGAAGCATCAACACAGTAGCTGCGCTTGCCAATCATTGCTGTGCCAGGGATCCACAACAGAGACCCGACATGACTCACGTCGTCAGCGTTTTTGTCTCACTCGTTCATCAGTGGAAACCCGACCAACACTCTGAAGATGCCTATGTTAGCAATCAGAAAGGAGAAGAGCCAGAGGGAATGACCAATGTTTCACCTTCCCGGGGAGATAATACTGTTACGAGTATAACCTCGCGACCTCCCGAGCTTGAACACTCATTCGGATCAGGACAAGGAAGGTAAAGTGTGTTTGAGAATTAGCTGGAGAGGACTTTATTTTTTGGTTGCTCGAGAAAATCTTGTTTTAAGGTCACACAGATTGTGAATACATCTCTTGTTCGTTACCTTGTTTCTCAAGTTAGAGTTTCTTTTCTCACCAGTGGAACCCATGTGCTTAAATGATCATGTGTTGTTATGGTCCCTTGGATATTTTTTTTTTATCATTATTTAGGTTGGATATTTCCATCAACTCCATAATTCAGTTTTATTGAGCAAAAATGACTATTATTTCGATTTTTATGATTTCATCGATCTCGACAATTTCCGTACGATTGTTAAAGACACTATCCATTTTTTTTTTCCAGTTCACCTTTCCAAAAGTTATTCCAAACAAAGAACACATGAAACGCAAAATATTGATGTCTCAAAAATCATCGTCTCGCAAGCTAAAGTGTAACCCATGAGCCCATGGGCCAGTTCACAATTTTCACGCCCATTCAAACAAAATCGGCCTAGGACTAAACCGGATCCGGTTCGTATGGACATTGTTGATTTTACCGATACTAAACGATTTCATCAATTTTTTGATCGTACGGTGATCAATTTTTCTTGATGAAACAAAGACGACAGGAACAAAATTTGACAAAAAGAGAAAAATAGGAAAAGAATAGTCCCCTAGCAAAAACATATATTTTCACCTTCATCAATCATCATCCTCTTCGATTTCACTTCGATCCTCTACAAAACCCTAATCCTCTCTCTCAAATTGTTCGTTCCGTCTGATCTTTTGATAACAGGAATGCTTATTTCTGGTCGCCAATCAAATCCCCCACCACTCTAAAACCTCGTTTCTATTGTCTTCTAGGGTTTCGAAAAAGGGGAGTAGAAGATTACAAGAGAGCGTGGAAGATGTCCCTTCCGCTACTGGAGTGTAAGTACGTGACGGAGGAGTTTGTTCGCGAAGGGAAGAATGGTAACTACGGTTCCAAGCTGCCCAGCTCCGTGCCGATGCTTCGATTTCTCTACGAGCTCTGTTGGAATTTGGTACAAGCACACAAATCTCTCTCCCTATTCTACAATCTACGCATAGCTCCTCCTATGCATATGTGTTCGAGTTGCTGAAGCTGCATCGTAATGGATTAATCAATCAGGTTCGTGGCGAATTGCCAATTCAGAGCTGTAAGGCAGTGTTGGAGAAGGTGAAGTTTCTGGATAATCCATCGAGAGAAGAATTAGCTTCCTGTTTTGCCGATGTCGTGACTCAGATAGCTCAAGACGTACGTCTTTCCAATACCTTCTTTGAGGACCTTACAGTTTTTTGACGTTTTTAGCTTACAAAGGATTGATACTGAGCGTTGGATTGTTTGCTTTCGTGCTCTCTTTGGTTGGTTTTGCAGCTTACCATGTCGGCGGATCACCGTTCTCGCTTAACAAAATTGGTCAGTACTCTTACCTTCTTGCAACTGATTAGGTTTTTGAACTTGTTAGCCTTGTGTTATTAAGTATGAACGAGACTTCTAGCTCCTCTGAAATTGCATCTTGAGATTAGAGATCACAGCGTTCATGTAATTGCATTCTGTGATGAACATATTAGAGCATGTATTGTTTTGCTATCAGTAGTGTCCTAACGATTAACCAACCTTTGGCTCATTTTGGGCGGGTTGCAAGAAGGAACCTGATGCATACCTGCTCCGTAGAAGGTCCCTTAAGCCTAAGTAGCTGATACTTTTAGGTCCAGTTTCTTCCTGGTTAAATGCAGTTTGATATAACGTTCTCTGAGTTGCTTACTTGATCACTGTATTAGTTATTAGCATACATGTTATTTTGTTGAATTTGATGATTACATACTTTGGTCTCTTCCTTAAACTACATCATTTACTATCTCCTCAATGTTTATATGCTCACAACTACCGATTGGTTGTTTCTCGTTTGTAGGCGAAATGGCTTGTGGAATCACAGACAGTTCCTCAAAGGCTTTTCCAAGAGCGTTGCGAGGTAATTTTTCTGTTAAGTTCAGCCAATGAATAATCAGGAAAAGGCCCAATAATCAGTGGAAAATAATTTTTTTTTTTATACTGAGCACTATAGGCATATGCTAAACTATAAGTTCTAGATGTAAATTTCAAGGTTGAATACTCAGTAATCCCATAGAATGTAGAAAGGTCCTCCCGGATCCAGTGGATAAGCTGGTCTCACTATCTTTTTCTGGCTCATCTCTCTATTTCTTGATTAGTAAGAAAGTGACTTTCTGAAGGAGCTGATGATCGATTTCTGTATTTTCTTTTAGGAGGAGTTTCTATGGGAAGCTGAAATGGTTAAAATAAAAGCCCAAGATTTGAAGGGGAAAGAGGTGAGGACTTCAAACTTCTGTAGCCTCTGTATTATTGTGACATACAAGTTTGTTATAGGGATAGCGGTAATTTGATGATGATGTTATCTTGTTTAGTCATAGATCCAGATGTACTGTAGTCTGATTTACGTAATAGTTACTTTGAGTTAGTTGCTTTTATATATAAAGGAGTTTCTTCTTTACCAGTGCAACTGCTGCTCATTGTTTATAACTGACATTTCTAGTTGGTGCTACTCAGGTGCGATTAAATACTCGTCTTCTGTACCAGCAGACAAAGTTCAACTTACTCCGTGAAGAAAGCGAGGGATATGCCAAATTGGTTCGTCATTCGTTCTGTCTACTTCTTTTTAATGCTCTGTTGTTAGATACATCTTCGCTCTTTACTTTCCTCTATTTGAAATCCACCATAGGAATGCTCTTCTTTAAATTTTGGAAGGGATGATCGTTTCAACGATGCTGATTTGGCCTTTCCTTTTCACACGGTTCCAGTTGGAACGCAAATCTTCTGCTAGTTAAATTGTAGTATAGCTGCGCAGAGTAACAAACAAATATGTCAGCAGAGTTTCTATTAGTTTGATTAAATCACATTGTAAATACACCAACTTATTACAGTAGTTCCTTTGTGGAGTGCAGGTTACCCTATTATGCCGAGGATCTGCAAGTTCTTCACATAATACATCAGCAGCAACTATGGGAATCATCAAGGTTTTAATTCTGCCAATATATTATGTTTCGCATATTTATTCCGTTTACTTTTTCTGAACTGAAATCTACTTTGCAGTCATTAATTGGGCATTTTGACCTGGATCCGAATCGTGTTTTCGACATTGTAAGTTTTCACAGTCGCTTCTCTCATGTTTGTTTGTTTGATATCACAGAATGCATTTATCTGTACTTACCTATTATATATGTGCTCTTTGTTTTTGATGAATAGGTTTTGGATTGCTTTGAACTTGAACAAGATTACGAAACATTTCTCAATCTAATTCCTATCTTTCCCAAGGTTTGGAATGTCTTCCTTGTGTTGTCATATTCAACTGCTTAGCTTGAGAGACTTCTTTTTGTTTTTGCTAAAAAATCTCTTTGATATGCAGTCTCATGCTTCACAAATTCTTGGATTTAAGTTTCAATATTATCAGAGATTGGAGGTGAATAACCCTGTTCCATCTGGGCTATATAAGCTTACAGCCTTGCTAGTAAAGGAGGAGTTTATCAGTCTTGAGAGCATGTGAGTATTTTTTCTCTCTTTCTTTTCTTGCTTTCTAGGTCCTTAGGAAGTATACTAGTTTGATAATCCTCTTTTCTGCACTGTCTATTTTTCTAGTTGTTTGGTATCTATGCCGCTTAATATCGTTTCTTAATGTAATATGAAAGAAAATTGATTGCGAAATTCTTTTGGATGCTGTAAGTTGTTTCTTACTTTTAAATTGCTCTTGCGGAGGGCACCTATTAGAGAAATTTTATTTCTTGCAAGCAACTCACTCAAATCGCTAACTTATTTTACCAATTCACTGATTCGGGATTACTAGAGTGCTAACATTCCCTTGTGTTTCGGACAAGTGAAACTTTACTAAATCTATGGACGGACCTTTTGTTCTTATGTTATTTCCCCCAACTGGTGTGAACAGATATGCACATCTGTTACCGAAGGACGAGGAAATTTTTGAGGATTACAATGCTTCTTCTGCAAAGCGATTCGAAGAGGTACAATTCAAATTATGAACCCCTTTCTAAGGATGTTTGTAGATCCATCATCCATGGTTATAGATGTCTAAAGATAATTTTGTTCTGGCCTAGCTTTAGTTGTATCTATGTTTCTTCTGAATTAGAACCTCTTTTTCCCCTTGAGACAAACAAACAAACTTGTTTCCTTTGCTCTTGCGATAATCTCATCTTGCCTTTACAAATTTTAATAAATACTTAGATGCTCCATTCAATTATTTGTTGTTTTAAAGCATTCCTTTCACATGTTTAATCATGAGATATAATATTTACAATCCTTCCTTTTTCTATAGGCCAATAAAATTGGAAAGATAAATCTTGCTGCTATTGGGAAGGATCTTATGGAGGATGAGAAACAAGGAGATTTCACAGTAGATCTTTTTGCTGCTTTAGACATGGAAACTGAAGCTGTTACTGAGCGATTACCTGAGCTTGAAAATAATCAGACTCTAGGCCTCCTTAATGGTTTCCTCTCTGTGGACGACTGGTATGTTTACTAGTTCCTCTTCATTTATAAAAAAGTACTGAACTCTTCTGAAAGCTTAGTTTGCCATTCCAAGATTAACTCTTTACTTGTCCCAGGTATCATGCCAATATCTTGTTCGAGCGCCTTGCGCCTCTTAATCCAGTGGCTCACGATCAGATTTGTGGTGGCTTGTTTAGGTTAGTGACTGATCCTTTAGCTCAGACTATTTTCCCTCAGATATATAGCTGCGTCATTGCTATGCATCTTCAGCACTATGTATCACCCAAGGAATGCCGGAGTTATGGCCACTAATCTATGATGACAACAACGATTTTTTTGAACTATGTTTTCAGGCTTATAGAGAAGTCAATCGCTCACGCTTATCGCATTGCTCGTCAGATGCGTTTTCAAAATTCTTCATCTGCGGGCACAGAAAAGAGTACACACGTTGCGAGTACAACATCCAGTAGGAGTCTAGATGTTCCAAAAGAAGTGTTTCAGATGCTTCTTACAGTTGGGCCCTACTTGTATCGCAATACACAACTGTTGCAGAAGGTACACTGACCTTTAAAATACTGAATGTTCTATACAAAAGATTGAAGATTGAAGCTAATATGTGTTTACCATTGTGGCAGATTTGTAGAGTATTAAGGGTTTACTACTTATCGGCCTTAGATCTTGTTCGCAGTAGTGATGGGTCGTCAAATCAAGAAGGTCGTGCATATGAAACTTCTCGTGTGCACCTGAAGGAAGTTAGGTTGAGAGTGGAAGAAGCTCTAGGAACATGCCTTCTGCCATCGTTACAGCTAGTACCTGCAAATCCAGCAGTTGGTCATGAGATTTGGGAAGTGATGAGTCTCCTTCCATATGAGGTTGACTTGCTTCTCTTTGTTCATTCCAGATATTTTTATGTAGAACGTGATGGCCAATCCTGGTGATTATTTTTTTCTTTAGGCTCGTTATCGCTTATATGGTGAGTGGGAAAAAGACGATGAACGGAATCCTTTACTGTTGGCAGCAAGGCAAGTGGCAAAGGTATAACATAATGACTTCTTTGACCTGTCATTCTCATTTGATACAAATGGAAATATAAATCCTTCAGACCTTAGAAAGCCTATTTTTTGGTATGTCAGTTGGACACTAGACATATTCTGAAGCGGCTTGCAAAAGAAAATTTGAAGCCGTTAGGAAGGATGGTGGCAAAACTAGCACATGCCAATCCCATGACGGTGCTTCGGACAATTGTAAATCAGGTGTCAATCTTCTCCAGAATGTGGTGCTGCTTCTATTTTTGTAGTCAAAATTGTTAAAACAGGGCTAACTATTAGGTTCGTTTTGCAACAGATTGAATCATACAGAGATATGATTACTCCTGTTGTTGAAGCCTTTAAGTACTTGACACAGGTCAGTGGTGCCTCTTGTGTCTTGTTTGTATGCTAAGCTCTTGTTTAATTTTTGCCTTTACTCTCACATGTTTTCTGTTCATTGTTTATTTATTTTAAAAGTAATATGATGAGATAGATAGATGGTCTTTTGTCAGTGCCTTGTTATCAGAGTGCAAAGTGAATGTAGTTTCATTTGAGTGAATATTGTTTGGCTTTGTTGGTTTTCTACTGATACACTTTACACCTTCAGTCTAGCATTCATTCTAGGGTAGGTTTAAAATGTTGGAAATGGGATATCTTGGTTTGAGAAGCCCAAACATGAGCTTCTGAAGAAGGCAATATTGAATTGAGATAGCCATTGTTAATTGGGATACAGTCCAATGGATCTTCCTTACATTCTAACATTTGTTTTCAAAGATTATTTAACGTTCCAGTACATTGAGGCAGTCTGTCATGTGGTTCTTTTATTCTGGCTTCGTTCTTGCAACATTCTTTTGTTTGCTAAGTTACCTGGAGTCAGCTTCCCTTTCTAAGTTATTGTTGTTTTTGAGATGCTTCTTCCTCCATTATTCACGGTCTGATACTTTTCAAATTATTCCTGATACACAGCTTGAGTATGATATCCTGGAATATGTCGTGATTGAGAGACTGGCACAAAGTGGACGAGATAAACTCAAAGACGACGGGGTTAATTTATCAGACTGGCTTCAATCTCTGGCGTCATTTTGGGGTCACCTGTATGTTTTCTCCTTTGAAAATATTAATACATAGAAATAGTTTTATTACCTGTTTATGGTCCATGCTAGAAAGGTACCTGTATGTGTTTTTTTGTGATTGCATACACTAGGCAATTTGCAGTTATGCCCATGATAGAGAAAGCACAGCGCGGTATTATTCTAGGATAAAGCTGTTTGAGTAGTAAATTTGCAATTCTGATATTTAAACCGCTGTATAAGTAATGAATTTGGTGGTACCATTTCCATCTTTTATGTTCACCTCTGGTATTCATTCCCGTGAAGACATGTGTTGTAAGATTCTGTCTGGTTCATATTGGATTGCCTTTCTGTTTTCCCTTTTTTACTATTTGGATGGTCAGTTGAATTCTTATATAAATATTGGTTGTATATGATGATAGTAAGAAAATTTACTGTAATTTTGCACGATATTTACTTGCTGCAGATGTTGAGGAGTACCTTATTTGCTTACCTGATCTATGCTAGTTTGCCTGATAGGATGAGGTGTCCTTTACTTTAGTCGTTAGTTTTCCTCATCCGTCTCTTTTATTTTAAAATCTTGGATAATGTGGCTGAAAACTTCTCATGAGGGCTTTATCATTTCCTCTGAGTGCATTCAAAAATTGGCATTTATTTACTGCAAGATGCACATATAAGCATTATTAAGAAAGTGAGAAAAGCTGTTAAGTTCATCTTTTTCGAGTGTTTTCATAAACAGTCTCATGTTATCCAGGTGTAAGAAGTACCCATCAATGGAGTTACGGGGTCTTTTCCAGTATCTTGTGAACCAGTTAAAGAGGGGCCAAGGCATTGAGCTTGTTCTTCTCCAGGTACCCTTTTGGTTTGTATTCCTCAAATTCTAATAATCCAACTTATTCAGACTAATGGTGGTTGACTGAAATTTTACAATGATATGTAGGAACTGATCCAGCAGATGGCAAATGTACACTACACTGAGAACCTTACTGAAGATCAGTTGGATGCCATGGCAGGAAGTGAGACTTTACGTTACCATGCAACATCCTTTGGCATGACACGGAACAACAAGGTTTGTCTTTTTAGATCCTAATTTTTTTTTTCTTGAATCTTGGAAGGAGCCAACCGTCGGCCTTTACCATAAGTGCATCCATTTGCTTACTGTTGCCAGATAAAATTCACCTTCTTTAGTTTCAGTGATCTGAATGAAACACTATTGGTTTGGTTAATTCAAGTTTGATCGCCTGCATCTCCGCTTTAGCTCATCGTTTTTGCATCTGCATATATGCTGACACCGGCGTGTGCTTTATTTATGCATTTGCAATCATCGTTTTCTCTTACTGGTTTTTGCAGGCACTCGTCAAATCATCCAACCGACTACGAGATTCATTACTTCCACCGGATGAATCAAAGATAGCTGTCCCCCTTTTGCTACTTATCGCGCAGCATCGTTCCCTGTAAGTTGACAAATCTGATAACTCGAAATTATTTGACATTTGAAAGTGTGCACTAATTGTCTGCATGGAGCTTACAAGTCTTTATTGAGCACGATACAAAGGTTTCTATATCATATAACTGGAAACATAAATTAACAGACAGAAAAATGCCTAAGAAAATGGTGTCTAAAACTACATATCTACTTGTAGATTATCTTTATGTTGGTGTGACCACGGACAATGTTCCTATCTATAAATTGTGTGTGTACTGTACACTTATTCATTTGGTCAACAAGCCAGGATGTTCTAAATTTTGTTATTATAACGTAAACTTCCTGATATGCAGAGTTGTGGTGAACGCGGATGCACCATATATTAAGATGGTCACTGAAGAGTTCGACAGATGTCATGGAGTTCTCCTCCAATACGTGGACTTCCTTTCTAGTGCTGTCAGTCCTGCTACTGCTTACGCTCGGCTGGTACCTACGCTTGATGAGCTTGTTCACACATACCACCTTGAGCCAGAGGTCACTTGATATTTCTTTCCATTGTTTTGTTCTTTACCCTTGTGTTACTGCACTGTTCAACAATATGGACTTCATCACTTTAAGACTTATGTCATTCTGGTCCACATGTATTTTGACGCCAGACTTATGTTCTTAATCCCATGCTAGGTTGCTTTTTTGATATACCGCCCAGTGATGAGGCTCTTCAAGTGTCGACGGAGTGGTGATATTTCATGGCCTTTGGATAGTGGGGAGTCTATGGATTCAGATCCTGATACATCAGAATCTGAGAGTTCCATGATTCTCGATGCCGGCGCATCTGAAAAAGCTGTAACGTAATATTTCAACTCAATCTGTTTAGTATATTTGGTTGCTACAGCAACACGATGGACGTCATATTTTTTTGAAGTTTCAGATAGCCTCTTTTTGAAGATTTGAAGTCACCAGAATTATTAATTGCATTACACTTGGATTCTGACCTATTGGACTTTCTCTGGCTGTTAATATGTTTGCAGGTGGTCTGACGTTCTTGATACAGTAAGAACAATGCTGCCCTCGAAAGCTTGGAATAGTTTGTCGCCAGACCTCTACGCTACTTTTTGGGGGCTTACCCTTTATGATCTCTATGTTCCCAGAAATCGTTATGAGTCTGAGATATCTAAACAGCATGCTGCCCTTAAGGCACTTGAAGAGGGTTCTGATAATTCTAGCTCAGCAATTACGAAGAGAAAAAAAGACAAGGAAAGGATTCAAGAATCTCTTGATCGTTTAACCATTGAAATGAAAAAGCATGAAGAACATGTTGCTTCTGTCCGTAGAAGGCTTTCACGTGAAAAGGATAAATGGTTGAGCTCTTGTCCTGATACTTTGAAGATCAATATGGAGTTCCTGCAGCGTTGTATTTTCCCTCGTTGCACATTTAGCATGCCGGATTCTTTGTACTGTGCTATGTTTGTACATATGCTCCACTCTCTTGGAACACCCTTTTTTAACACAGTCAACCACATTGATGTACTGATATGTAAAACGCTGCAACCGATGATCTGCTGCTGCACTGAATATGAAGTTGGAAGACTTGGGAAGTTTTTGTTTGAGACGTTAAAGATTGCATACCACTGGAAGAGTGCAGAGTCAGTCTATGAACATGAGTGCGGAAACATGCCAGGGTTTGCTGTTTATTATAGATACCCGAACAGCCAGCGTGTCACATTTGGTCAATTTGTAAAGGTTAGAAATTCTGATCCTTAACTTCTATGTCACTTTCAGTGGTCTAAACTCCATAACTGTCTCAAGTAGTCTTGTTTGGTAGTGCATATTGGATATGTTTTCCCTCTGTATTTCTACTATTATCTGTTACATATTATGCTTTAATTGCTGGTAGCAAAGTCATGTTTCGTATGTGTTTCATGCCTGTTTTATCTGTTGAAAGGTACATTGGAAATGGAGTGGAAGAATCACACGGCTGTTGATCCAGTGTCTGGAGTCAAATGAATACATGGAGATTCGTAATGCTCTAATCATGTTAACAAAAATAGCTGGTGTTTTCCCAGTTACTCGGAAGACTGGGATAAACCTCGAGAAACGGGCAAGTACCTCTTTACTATTCAGTCTTATGAATCTGCTTTAAGTAGGTGTGATTTCTACTTTTCATGCGTTTTCTTTGTGAGAAGACTAATGCTTGATTTCTTTGGTGGTTTGGTCTCACAGGTAGCCAAGATTAAAAATGATGAGCGAGAGGACCTTAAGGTCTTAGCGACTTGTGTTGCCGCTGCTCTGTCTGCAAGAAAAGTGAGTGCTAACCATACAATTTTATGTTCAGTATTTTATATGCAGTTTTACTGAATGTCGACTGTTTTCAGCCATCATGGGTTACAGACGAAGAATTTAGCATGGGCTTCCTTGAACTAAAGGCTCCGCCAGTACAGACTCAAAAACATGCTCCTTCCCAGAATGGCTTGGTAGGTGGTGTCTCCCAAGGTGAATCAACTGGGGGAAGATCTACTGTTAACCAGCAGCCTGAGTCTGGTGGGAAGGACCAGTCGTCAAAAACTAAGCCACTAGATGGAAGAACGGAAAATATACCTTCAAAATCTGATCAAGGACATCCAAAATCAAAGGGAGGCAATCCATCGGATTCCCAACCATCCATGTCTAAGAAGTCAATGGAACAAAAGGAAACAGATGAAACACCCAGAGTTTCTGATGAGAATCCTGTCAAAGCTGCTTCAAAGTATTCTGAAGCTGAGGTAACGCCTTGTTCTTTGCTCTTTTATTTGTGAAGTTAGCTACCCTGCTTTGTCTACGAATCCTAACTTTTTCACTATTAGTTCACAGAAAATTATATAGGAAATTATCCGGTCCATTCTTTCTTTTTTTGTCTAATAGAGGCCATTCTACTTTCTTGACCGCTAGTTTTCTAAAGGACTGACTTAGGGGAAGTGATGATTAGAAATTGTATTTGGGATTACTGTGTGGACATATGGACTGTGGTTAAAACCTCTCCCTTCACTGGATTGTAAGTGCAAGCGCTAAGGTCAATTGATTTAGTCCCAAGAGAGCGCAATGTGCTACAATCTATACTTGCTCCTTTTTATGGTCGCAAAACAATTTCAGCAAGATTTTTTGGCTCCAAATTTGTATCATGTATAATATTTTTTGGTTGGCAGGTAAAGCCTTCTTCTAGACGGGGTGCATCGGCTGCATCAGTGAACAAATCAACAAAGCAAGATTTTGGAAAAGATGATGTAAAGTCCGGTAAAGCTGTTGGAAGAACATCCACAGCTGACAAAGATCTTAATTATCTGGAGAGCAGGCAAGCAGCTTTGACCAAAGCTCCTCCCAGCACAGCAGCCAATGGTAGCTTAGCTACTGGTTCGTCTAGAGGTTTTGATCTCACCCACAGAATAAGTAGATGCTCATGGAAGTTAATGAAAGCTTGATGGACTTGTCAGATATCCTAACTTTAATCTCTGATGCAGTGAAAGATGATGGTGCTGAAGCTTCTGATGCACAAAAGCAATCTTCTCGGACCGCTCATTCCCCTAGGCCTGAAATTAGCACTTCTGTGAGATCGAGTGATAGGTTACAAAAACGAGCTAATGCGGTAGAAGATAGTGAGAGAATAAGTAAACGCCGTAAAGGAGACGTTGAGCATGACAGTGAGGCTCGACCGAGTGAGCGAGACAGATCAGCAGAGACTCGGTTGGATTTAAACAAAATATCCACTGATGACCAAAGCACCCATAGGGATCAAGAGAGGTCAAAGGAGAAGGGTAGTGAAAGACAGGACCGAGACCACAGAGATAGAGTGGAGCGTTCTGATAAACCTCGTGGAGATGATGTGGAGAAAGTACGAGATAAATCCTTGGAACGTCATGGTAGAGAGCGCTCAGTTGAGAAGAGTCTAGAGAAAGGAACAAGTAGGAGTTATGATAGAAACAAGGATGAAAGAAGCAAACCACGTCACAGTGAGGCATCACTTGAGAAATCTCATTCAGATGATCATTTTCATTCTCAAGGTTTGGCCCCCACCTCCACCTTTACCTCGTAACATCGTTCCACAAACACAAGAAAATCTCATTCTGATGATCATTTTCATTCTCAAGGTTTGCCCCCACCTCCACCTTTACCTCCTAACATCGTTCCACAATCTATGGCCTCAAAAGAAGACGCAGAAAGAAGGGCTGGAGGTACAAGGCATTCTCAAAGACTTTCCCCGAGGCATGATGAAAGAGAGAGACGGCGCTCTGAAGAGAATTCATCAGTTTCCGTGGATGATGCAAAACGTAGAAGAGATGACGATTTTCGTGATCGGAAACGTGATGACCGAGAAACAATCACTGTGAAGGTAACAAGGCTCCCTCTTTACCCCTGTCGGTATCGAATTCTGTTGAATATCCGCTGTCGCATAAATGCATCATGGACGTTTGAGCAAAGGAATAAACATCTTATGTCAACTCTATGCAGGGAGAAGAAAGAGATAGGGAAAGGGAAAGAGAAAGAGAGAGGGAAAGGGAAAAAAGTATCCCTTTGAAAGAGGATTTCGAAGCCTCCAAGAGAAGGAAGATCAAGAGAGATCAACAGGTGTCATCTGCAGAGCCAGGGGAATACTCTCCAATGCCACCTCAATCATCTTTATCAATGGGTATGGGACCATCATCGTACGAAGGCAGAGAGCGGAAAAGCACAAGTATGATTCAACATGGAGGTTACCTTGAAGAGCCAAGCATCAGACTTCTTGGCAAAGAAGCTTCCAGCAAGATGGCTCGCCGTGATCCTGACCCGTATCCTTAAAAAAAATGATTACCAACTTATACATAATCTCTCTGCTTGAGTTTGCATCATGAAACAATCCTTTATATGATGCACATCACTGATGGTATCTTGAGTTACAATTTCCTTGACCTTGGTATAGAATGTATGACCGTGAATGGGAAGACGAAAAGAGGCGTAAACGGAGAGATCGGAAGTAGACACTGATGATTCGCAGATCCTTCAAGGTTTCATCTATGAAGAGAGACGGAGAGAGACAAAATGCTGGAATTGCACTGGTTTTGTTGTACACGTACTGGACCATTCCATGACCATGCGGTCTGCATTGTGTCATTTGGCTCGTCCGAGTTTGATGAATGACTTGTTGAGACTTTAGAGATACACATACCAGTTTGCTGTTTTTTTGTTCTTCTTTCAAAGTATTCATGGAGCTTGTAACATATAGCCTGCCAGTCAAATTGATTAGTGTAACAAATATCGATTTTTGTTTTCGGTGTCCTTTTCGGCTTGGAAACCCGGATTTTGCTTAAAAGATGACACTAAAACACTTGTATTAGTAAAATTAAATAGAGAATTGTCTGCGTCAACCCCTTTTCGGTCATTTGTTGAGAGTAATGCCAATGAGAGTATGAGCTATACGGACCGTATAGCTGCTGCAACATCAGTTTGTTACTTAGTTTAGTTTTGTGCAGCCGTTACAACAGTGTAACATGTCTTAATCTTATAATTAGTTGTGTCAAAACATCTTTCCATTACTACACTAGATCGGAACCTAAGAACACTCGCCAACAGAACTGTCTAATTAATTGTCTAATCTTGGGTGTTTTACTATTACTTGGCTCCTGGTGTCAATTCAATGTCATTCTTCTTGGGATTGTCATATCTGAACAATGCCTTACGATGTCCAAACAACTTCGATGAGATCAAGAGTAATGTCTTGAGTAAAGGCAACATTCATGGTGGGATAAGTTTGCAAATATGCAAATGAATAGTTGAAAATATGATTGAGGCTCAGGTACATGTTTAGGTAGGATACTCAACATTCTAGGATGTGGTCTTCCTGTCAAGCTTACTCACTCATGTAAGACTTGATTATAGAATTAATTTTAAATATGTGTCAAAACGTTATCTTACTTCTCAATTTATTTTCTAGGCAAACCAAGATGCCATCAGAATTTAGTTCTTTACAATCATGTGTCGAGGAGAATCTATCTATGCAAGGCCATAATTGATTGTTTAGAATATCAAATTTTATGAAAATACAAATCACGAACCATCAATTTTTAAGTCTTTCAAATCATGTGTGGAGATCTCATAACACAAGGTCCAACTGTTAAGCGTTTCAAAAATTTCAAACTTAATAGAAAAGGGTAATACGTTTTTAAAGAAATAAACTCTTCAGTTCAGGTCTCCAATATTTTTCAGCACATTGAAATCTCAGGAGAACGAAAGTTATTAGTTTTAACATCATCAGAGCAAACCCAGAAAACACCCTTCATATTAGAAAACAAAGATATTGATTTTCATTAAAAAAATTGAGTAAAATATAAGGTAAAAAACTGCCTCAACTCAGTTCAGGTCTCCATAAATTTTCCGCATAAATGAATCTCGGAAGAACGAAAGTTATGTTTTGATCATCATCGTTAGGCAATTTTTACAAAAAAAAATATAATCCACAGCTTCTTACAGAAGCAGAAGTAGATTCGAAAGACATATTATCAAAACGAAAAATAAAAAGATAGCGAAGAATTACGATATGCTCGAAAAAAATCAATAAAGAATTTAGAAGATGAAGCCAGATAAGAAGCGACGAATGTAGTTGCTGGGATTACGATCGCATCACTACGCAAATTTATATGCCACTGGAATGAGGGACGCAGAGTGTTGCGAGTAAAACCCTAGCTCTATCTTTGGGTCATATGGGCTTAGAATGAACCTTTAGCATTGGCCTGTTGGGTCTTCCAAGATCAGCCCATGATTGTCTCCGTTGAGTTTTTGTTTTCGGTTTTCTTTTGGAAGAAAATAATCAGAATTATGGTTATAGAAATTAAATGAAATTAAATGAAAACTTAATTAATTAGTTGAAATTTGGTTTGGTAAGTCCAAGTAAAGTCGATAAAAAAAATTACAGCAGTCTCGAATTAAAATAGGTTTTTTTTTTGGCAGACAAAATTGAAATAGTTCTTTCTATTTAATAATTAAGTTTAGTTTTTAATAAAATTGGTGCGGATGGCTTCTCATTTGATAAACTATGAAATTATGTTATCAAAAGAGTTCACCAAAAATATCTAAACTCAAAAGTAAAAATAGAAGAGAGTACTAAGAATGAGATTATTCTCATTTTAAGAATCTTTGACATATCTATGAGAACCACTTGTAATATGTGTCTCTTTTTCATTAGTTTATGTCATTTTTTTCGAAAACGAAGTTAGTTATATACGGGATTTTTTTGTTTCAATTTATATGGAGTTTTCAAGTTTTAATGCAACATTAAATGTGCTGTTGTTGATTTTTTTTTTTAATAATGCAGCTTGTTTTTCATTGGTTCAATTGTTTTGGAATTGATGATAAAACATACTTTATTTTGAAAGTTTATAAATTTAAATGAATTCTTCATATTTTTGTCAAATCCTAAAACCCTTTATAATACAAAATATAAATAGATGGAGTAACGGAATTTTGTTAAAATAATAATATTTATTCTTTAAAAACCTCAAAAAAATATAAACCAATGAAAACTAATGAAACATGTGAAAAAAAAAATTTACATTGGACAAATGCAAGGTGAAGCTTTGTAATATTTTTTTTTTTGTTATAACTTTTGCAATTTTTGGTATGTTATTTTTGTTTACAGAAAATAAATTTATAGAAGGCATATATCATTTTATGACTTGTTCAGATTTTTTTGGATAAATCAAATATAGTATTGTTTTGTAATTTTGCTTTATAAATTAAAATTTTCTATCTGTCAAGCTCCATTATTCATAAGTTCATAATATATAGTAATAGTTTGTTTCAAATGATATATTTAAATATAGTAAATATTTTATACCATTTTTTAGTTAATACAATATATAGTATTATATATATTTTAAAAAAAAACTGAGTTTAAAAAAGTTAAAAATATATTCTTGACATTTTATCAAAGTCATTTATAATTATTACTCTCTCTGCCTCATAATGTAAGTTGTTTTGAGTTTAAAATTTTATCCCACAATATAACCTGTTTCACAAATCAATGTAAAAAAGAGAGAAAGTTAAAGATTGGTTAACTTTTAATTTTTTATTTAATTAAGTATTTTGAAGGATGAAAAAAACATAAAGTAATATTGTCTAAATATTTGTTCTCAGACCCGAAACAGTTTATAATTTGGGACATAGAAAGTATTTTATTATATATATCAAGTTCATATCTTCATCTTATCATCATCATACACTCAATTTTTATTTTCTTTTTCTAATTATTTTTAGATTATGGATTCAAACTTCAAACAATCTAGGGTTGGTCCCTTTGTGTTCCAGGTTCAACTCCTATAGACCAATGTTTATTTTTGAAATGGAATATAGAAAAGGTCGAGTCTGGGCACAGGAAATTCAGAGAGATTATGAGCCAAAAGGTCCGGAACTTTCACGCTTTAAAGGAAAAAGAAACTTCAAACAATCTAATTTATATATACTCCCTCTGTTCTCCAATAAGTGTCCTTTTAACCTTGTGCATACATATTAATAAATTATTAAATTTTTTTAATTTTTCCAAAATAAAACATGTTTTATCATCAACTTCAATATAATTCAACAAATAAAAAATCTATATGCAGAATTTAAACAGTCAAAATAACAAAAAAAAAAGTCATAGACTTTTGTACTGATTTGTGAGAAAAACACTTATTTGTGAACAAAGTTTTTTTTTCTAAAAAGACACTTATTAGAGAATAGAGGGAGTATTATATAATCTGATATGTTTAAAAAATATAAATGGCAGACTTACTACATATTGAATAATATAAAAAATGTTAATATTATATTAATAAAAAAACTCCATATGTTTCTCACTTATCAAAATATATTATTATTATATTGATGAGAGATTTTATAGATATCTTATCAGTACTAGGCGTATAGGCCACTAACACAGTGTCAGTCACACTATCGACCTCCTGAGATTCTCTTTAAATAAAGTGATAGAGATATATGTTCATTAGCATTGCATAGCTTTTGAAGTTGAAGGCGTCAAGAGAGAGAGAGACCTATGGCGAAATTTTTGATTCCATCCAAAGGGATTCTGAAGAACGATGATCTAAAAAAGGTCTCTTCTAATCACTTTATTTATCTCCTCCTAGCTACTTAAATGTTTGTTCCGATCTAAAATCTTGCATGTGATCTGCAAAATTAACTTAGTTTTGTATGATGAGATGAAACATTATCATTTAGTGATTAAGATGTGAAGCAAAACTTGTGATATGTGACAGTACATCTTGGAAACGACGGCGTATCCAAGAGAGCATGAACAGCTCAAGAAGTTACGAGAAGCTACGGTCCACAAGTATGGCAATTTGTAAGTCTGATCTGCAACCATTTTTTACTCGATCAGCTAATTTCTTGCAAGAGTCTAAATGATAACACCCTCTTATATGTGGATTTTTTTTATTATTAGTTTTGTTTCTGATTTTAATATTGTAGTTTCACTTTTTTTGGTAAAGCTATATTGTAGTTTCACTTGAAGATAAAGAAGACACCATATTATTAACACGTGTACACAAAAACTAACGCAAACAAAGAACCGATACTAAAAATATTATACTGATTTTTGTGTGTTGATATGCGTAGAAGCGAGATGGGGGTACCGGTTGATGAAGGGCTTTTCCTATCGATGCTTATAAAGATGATGAATGCCAAAAATACGCTAGAGCTCGGTGTTTTCACCGGCTATTCATTGTTCACGACGGCTCTCGCATTGCCTGAGGATGGTCGTGTATGTATATATACAACACTACTCCGATCCTTACTTAAGCAAAAATGAACAAGAGCTAATTAACATCTTTATATGAACTCTTTTTGGATATATATTCAGGTTACTGGAATAGACATTGACAAAGAAGCTTACGAGATGGGTCTAGAGTTCATAAAAAATGCAGGTGTTGATCACAAAATCAATTTCATCCAATCCGATTGTCTTCAGGCCTTAGACAAGATGTTGAGCGTACGTTATCATCCTCTATAAATATCACTCATGCAATTATTTTGGGGCAATTCTCACACCTACCATTAAAATGTTTTTTGATTCTTCTCATACCATCACTAGTTTTTTTTTTCATTCATAAAAGTAACTTTAAAACATCAAAACTAACCACAAACTTTCAAAACTAAACCCAAATGTTTAAATTATAAACTCTTATAAAAATGGTACATAGGAAAAAAATACTAGTGATGTTATGAGAGGAATTAAAAAAAAAAATTCATGCTATATTATGGCTGTTCTCATTATTTGGCTCTTTTTTGTTATATTTTCTTGAATAAAAAGCTATATATTTTTTGACCAAAAAAAAAAAAGCTATATATTATTGACTTATTGGTTTATGGACCACAGGAGGATCCAAAACCGGAGTTTGATTTCGCATTTGTTGATGCTGATAAACCAGACTATGCCAACATACACGAGAGACTAATGAAGCTGGTGAAAGTTGGTGGAATCATAGCTTTTGATAACACACTGTGGTTTGGGTTTGTGGCTGAGTGTGAAGAAAGCGTGGCAGATCCTCACTTGAGAGTAAACAGAAAAGCCCTTATGGACTTGAACAAACAGCTCGCTTCTGATCCTCGAATCGAGCTATCTCAAGTCTCCATTGGTGATGGAGTCACTCTCTGCAGACGCCTTGTGTGATTGATTAAGAAAGTCATCAAATCCCTAATGTTCTCGGTTTGTAATTTAATCAAACAGTTAAGAGTCTCTCTAATGCTTTCTCGTCCTCTCTGTTCTTGCTCATCGTCTAGGGCGAGATGGGTTGTGTCTTTGTGTGTGTGTGTGTGTGTGTGTGTGTGTGTGTGTGTGTGTGTGTGTGTGTGTGTGTGTGTGTGTGTGTGTGTGTGTGTGTGTGTGTGTGTGTGTTGGGTTATGCTAAAGATTTGCTCCTTTTCTTCTTTAGCTCTAAATAAGATATATCACCTATTGGCAAGATTCTGTGTTCTTTGGGAACTTGAGATGTTGTCTGTGATCCTGAGATGCAAACCAAACAAGAATCTATAAGCAAAAAGTTAAAAGCTAAACAAGCGTGCCTTTATATAAACCATAAATCATATATCAGCAAAACCAAAATACAAACGAATAATCAATCAATCACACAAAAGAAAGCAGTAGATTACAAACAAATAATGAATCAGAGGTACACAAACTCTCTTTTAAAGCTCTCTAAACCTATACACACACTCAAACAAACTAACTTCCGAAAAAGAGACGAAAACGTTAGCCAAAATGTCAACATCTCTCTCTTCTTCGGCTTTTCTTCTCCTCCCTCTAAACCACTTTAAACCCAATCTTCTACGTCACAAACTCTGTCAAACTCTTCTTTCCTTTTTACTGGACTATACGTGTGAGGATGGGATTTATCAGCATTTTCTAAGTTATATGGTAATACAATCAAAAACACAAAGTAAAAAGCAAGTGAAAGAAGAAGATATATATAAGGTTAAACTTAATAACAAGAGCCTATAAGATTCTTTTTACTTGTTATCTCTGGAATCTCATCCCGCAGGGAAGGATGTCACAGAATTCTATCCTCCACATCTGAGTATGGTGTGGACTATGGTGAGACGTTTAGTCCGGTGGTCAAGTCAGTGACAATGGAAACTCGGATTCGACAAATTGAACATGTCGGGAAGTATAGATCCGTCCGGTGGAGGCATCAAGACAGAGATATGCGCTTTGTGACAAGGAGTAGCCAAGAAACGTGCACGGAGAAGAGCGACTCTCCAATTTGTTGGTGGTGTAGGGTCTCAACCATGGAAAGCACAATGACCCAAACACACGCAGCTTGGTATAGTTTGGCGATTGTTGGAATAGCTTCTCATATGGTGATTGGTGAGCAATGACAGGTGTTGGTAACCGGTTAATGAGATAAACGGCTGTGGAGAAGGCATACGTCCAGTACGTCGTCGGAATAGAGGCTTGATGGAGAAGAGTTAAGCCCGTTTCCACGATATGGCGGTGTTTCCTTTCGGCGACACCGTTATGCTCCGGAGTGTGAGGCAGTGAGGTGAGATGAGAGGCGCCATGGGAGGTGAGGAATGACCGTAGTGCAATGAACTCGCCCCCGTTATCCGAGTACAAGTTGCAGATTGTGCATTGGAACCGTTTCTCGACTAGTGCTTTGAAGGCCACAAAGGTTTCCTTCACTTGAGACTTGAAGCGCAGAGGATAAAACCATGTATACCTCGTGAAGTGATCAACGAAAATGAGGTAATACTTGAAATTATCCACAGATAGAACCGGAGAGGTCCAAACATCTGTGTAAATGTATTCAAGAGGATGATGTGAAGTAATTGTGTTTGAATGAAATGGGAGCTTGTGACTTTTATTAACGAGACAATGAGAGCAAGGAGTCTGAATAGGTGAATTGTTTTGAATTGGAAGAGAATATTTTGAAATAACAGATTGCAAAACAGATAACGAAGGATGTCCCAATCAGGAATGCCAAAAAGAAAATGTTGTTTTAGGTGAAGGTGAAGCAAAGAGGGAGATTTTGTTTGGTGGAGAGACCGGCCATTCGTACAACTCGTCTTTAGTTCTGCCTTGGAGTAATTGGACCCCCGTACTGAGATCCTTCACCTGAAAATGGGCAGGGAAGAATTCAATTCTTCCCCAGACACATTGTTAGCGTTACACAAACGTAAACCGAGATTAAGTTTTTATGTATGTGAGGCACACAGAGAATGTCGTTTAAAGTTAAGGTTCGAAAGGGAGTGTTTAAGAAAGATGAACCAGTATGCGAGATCGAGAGCGCAGAGCCGTCGGCAATGGTGACTTCCTCGCCACCAGTATAGGGCTGATGGAGAGCAAGGTTGTTCAAGTCGGTGGTGAGGTGATGGGTAGCTCCGCTGTCGATAACCCAATTGTTTGGATTGTATGGTTGTGCGACGGCCATGTTGGCACGAGGTTGCCATGAGGATGTCGGCATAGAGACAGGGCGTGAATTGTTGTTGTATGAGCCAGGGAGGGGAAGCTGAGGGCATCTCCTTGCACTGTGGCCATGAACACCACAAATTTGGCAGCGACCTTGATATCCGCGTTGGGTGTTTTGATCACTGCGATTTGAAAACTGTTGTTGCTGCCATGTCTGAGAGTTGCGGTTGTTGTTGTTGTTGCGTTGCTGACCTTGATAGTTATTGCGAGGGTTGGAGCGGTTGCCGTGACTATTGTTGTTGTTAGGACCACGAAAATCAACAGCGTTAGCCGTGATGGGAAGGTTTGCAGCTGGAGGTGTCTTTGACTGAAGCTTAACCTCAAAGTTAATTAGTTTCTCATGAACTTCAGTCAAGGAAGGGGTCACCTCACGACCTTCAATCTGATCTACCACTTGTTTGTACTCCTCTGGTAAGCCTTCGAGGACGTACTCGATCTGATCTTCACGATCTATTGCCTTCCCTAGAAGTGCCAATTGATCAAAACGGGTGGTAAAGCCTTGGACATAGGCATCGATGGACATCTTTCCTTTAGTCCACTGCTTCACCTGCTGCTTGAGCTGTTTGACATGTCCCCGACTCGGTTTTGCGTAGGTAGCGGAGAGCGTATCCCAGATCTGAGCGGATGTCGTGGTGGTGGAGAGAATTGGCTGAATAGACACCATGATTGCGCCGAGTAAAGCACTGTAGATTAGTTTATCTTGTCGCTTCCAGAGTGTGTACGCTGGATTCACCGTGGTGACATCGTTGGCAGTGAGTGTCGACGGTGGGATCTCCATGGATCCGTCGACATAGCCGGCTAGGTCGTAGCCGTCGAGCAAGGCGTGCACTTGACGGCTCCACATGAGGAAGTTGGAGGCCGTGAGCTTCGTAACATTCGTCATATTGACATTGTGAAGACTTGGAGTGGTGAACACGATGACAGTGTCATTTGAGGAAGTTTGAGTTGAGCCCATGGCTGTAGAATAGAGCGAGAAGAAAGGTTTGAAAAAAAAAAATGAGAGAGAGGCGGCTAAATATTTTAGGTTATGCCTGCTCTGATACCATATAGGATTATAGACTGAATGTATTGATATTAGAGAAGGGAATTACAGTATATATACAGAGATTACACGAGAGGAACTAGGTATCAGCTATTGACTAATCAGTCCTTTCCATATATACTCTTACAGCTCTATGAAAAGTGCTTGTGTTCTCATCCCCAGCCTTAAGCCACTGCAGCCTGGACTTCTGCCGAAAGAACTGTTCTTCAATAGAAGCAAAATGGTGCCCACTTTCTGCCGCAGCAGAGACTGCTTCAAAATTGGCAGGAGTAGGTGACAAGAGAGCTTGTTGTTGCCAATCGCAAAGGTACTGAAAATCTTGTTTCGTCCTCTGGGGGAGATTCCCGTAATGGGTTCGATTTAGAGCGCGCATCTCAAACTTCAACTGTTTCAGCTTTTTATGAAACCGCTGCAGCGCCGCTCGCGAGTGGTATAGCGGTCATGATGTGTCCCAAACCCGCTTAACCACTGGAAGAAACTCATCATGATCTGCTAGAAAGTTAAAGAACTTAAAAGGCTTATGGGCACCCACTTCTTGAGGAGATATATGTATCAGACACCTCGCGTGATCGGAGATCCCTCCTACATCAAATTTTGCAAAGGACTGGGGAAAGGAGCTAAGCCAGTCAGCATTGATCAAAGCGCGGTTCAACTTCTTGCTAACCGGGCTCATGGGGCAATTGTTACACCAAGTGAATAAGGATCCGATGTATGCAAGATCTGAGAGGTTACAGTCCACTGTAAGGTTCTGAAACTCCCGCATTCCTGTTTGATGAACATTGTAGTCTAGAAATCGAGAATGCTCCGTAGAGGAGAGGATCTCGTTATAGTCGCCTAGAAGGATCCATGGTAACTGAAGATGACTGTAAGCTGACTGTGTTGTCCGGATGTCGTCTCATAGACGCTGCCTTTCCGTAGCGAAATTTGAGGCATAGATAGCCGAGCAAACAAACTTCGCATCCGTGCTAATAATATGCACTAGACAAGTAATTACCTGAGCACTTCAAAATAGGAGAACAACATCCACTGTATCTGACCAGCAGAACCAGATACGGCCCAAACGGTGATTGTCGTAGTTAGTAAAATATTTCCAGCCTGGAAGAGCAGAGTTGAGAATAGTAGAGTGTCCATTTTGAAGGACCTTTGTTTCCAAAAGTGCACCAAAAACCGGTTTTGCTTCAAGAATTTTCTATATTAGTTTTCTAAAATTAAGAATTGAACCAAATCTTTTTTTGGTTTTTGTAGGTATACAATTTCATTTTCTGATGACTTGTTGTTGTCCGAAGGTCGGACAATGACCCGAACTGACATAAAGTCTGAATATTTATATTATTTATTTGATCTGTATTTGTTCTATATAGTTTTCTTGATATGTATTTGTTCTGTATGATCTGGATTTACTGTTTGATCTGCATTTTTTTGGACTGCATCACCATTCGAAACCCATGTAAAACAATCTCATTCTAATAAAAAAAAGGGAAATTGCAATAGATGACAATATTTTAACCTATAATTAAGAATCTAACAATAGTACATTCATGTCTACGATATTCTTTGTATTTTCTGCAATATATACAAAAAACTCCTTCGAGGAGAGAGAAATTTAAAATTTCAAAAGTTATGGCAATTTCGATACAAGGGTCTACACCTTGCTGTAGTAGTTTCATTATTCACACCCGCAGAGGCAATTAGCAGAGACGGTGGCGAAATTGAAAGTCGGGAATCTTTCATCACCCATCGTGAGCCCCAAACACAACAATCGGTGGATACTTTCGGTGGAGAAACCTTCTTCAACAATCGGATTCCTCTACATATAAGCTTAATATTCCTCTACAGATAAGCTTAATATTCCTCGATATCTACTTCGTCGACCTCTGCATAACTCGGAAGAACATAGGCACCGGGATAATAAGAGTCCACGGTTAAATCTTTCTAAGATCTAGGTTAGTTTCGTTCCTCCATCGAAGGTACTTTCCCTTATATTCGATTGATTTGTCTTCTTTATCCTATATGTGTTAATCTTGACCGGCTTTAGTATGGTTATAGAATTTCGATTGTAGAATTTCGCCAATCTCTTGCCATTTGCCATGTGACGGCGATGATTAGGTTTTGTTTGGGTTTATGTAAAATTGGATGAATTTCGCTATTCTGTGAATTTGATTTGCTTATATTTTTTAGAATAGCGACTAAGATTTTCTTCTTTATCTGATTCATGTTTGTTAATTGGATAGATACGATAACATATTCTGAAAAAGGGATTCGCTGAATTCGGGCTTTACTATATCATTGGGTATAGCCGTATAGTATAAGAGAACACAAAAGTTATTTGTTTTCAGTAAATAATTGTACATACGTTTTTAAGATTGCTTTTCATAGAACTAATAATAAGTTATGGGAGATTTTGGTGGTTAACAGGTTTCCTTTTTTCAGTTAAGGAGTTTATTGATTGCCAACATCATAACCTAACATTTTCAGCTATTTTGCCATAGATTTTAACATGGAAGAGGAAGGCTTGCCAAACAGGATGTTTGAAACTGGATTTAAGTAGTATGAATTTCTATATATTTGTACTATTTTAATTAGTATGGATTTCTATATGTGTATACTATTTTTTCTTTCTTAATAGTATGCACTCAAGATTTGTGGAATATGTTATCGCTCATTTGTAAAATCATGTAGCAAGTATGAATGTATGTACTATAAATTTCACTTTGTCAAACGAAATATATGCTTAAAGTTACAGATCAAAGTTTTTTATTTATGGTTAATGTTCATATTTACGAAATAGGTTTGAATGGTATGTTGTGCTTCGTGTGGTTCATATGATAGCTAGGCTCGGTTTCCATTCGACTGATTAGGGTGTAAGGCTTATGGTGAAGGGTTTTGATGGACTGGGTTAGGATTTAGGTTTTGTGTTTAGGGTTTAGTGATTTGGGATTAGGGATTAAATTTAATAGTTAGGTGTTTAGAGTTTAGGTTTAGGGTTTAGTGTTTTGGATTAGGGATTAAATATATGAGTTTTATGAAAATAGTTTAGGATATATGGTTTATGATATAGGGAATAGGGTTTTGGGTGTATAATGTTTGGCGGTTACGGTCGTGGGTTTAGGGTATAACAACCAAACAATTATGCAACCAAACCAACCAAAGTTTTTATATACTATTTTTTAGTGTGCAAATATGCATCATAATTATTCGTGTGTTTGAAGTATACTACTGAAATGAATATGTAGAACTAATTACAGTTACAGGAAAAACAATTATTACTACGGTGAACTTTTGGGAGGGAAAAGTCCCGCTCGTTTAAGGAAGAGAATGGATTAGGAAAGATTTCTCTCTGTTAGTTCTTTAATTTTAAAACACAATGGCTATATTTTTAATTTAGAGGCTCAGTATGGCTACACAGCAAATTAACCCAAAAAAAAGACTCTGTGTTTTAATTTTTTTTTAACAACTCCATGTGTACTGATAAGAGCATGTACAATGCACATACCCATATGGGTATGTTCCCACATTTAATATATTAAAAAAATATTATTTTAGTTAAAGAGTTTTGGAAAAACTT
The DNA here is from genome assembly GCA_902728155.2 of Microthlaspi erraticum. Taxonomy (NCBI): domain Eukaryota; kingdom Viridiplantae; phylum Streptophyta; class Magnoliopsida; order Brassicales; family Brassicaceae; genus Microthlaspi; species Microthlaspi erraticum. The sequence goes on along the minus strand of CACVBM020001131.1, from coordinate 111,393 downwards.
GAGAATTATGGCACAACATTGCACATACCATATGGGTTTCTTTAAAAAAAAAAAATTATGATTTTTTTTTAAGTTTTATAAAATTGAAAAAATATTATTATTCATAATAACTAGAATACATTATTAAAAAGACAAATACAACATTTATTACATATAAAACGAGGAAAAAAACGTATCAGAGAAAACACAAAGACAAACATACATGTTCTAAACCATATGAAAACATGATTAATGACCAAATTTGTTCCAAATATGCTCAACCAAATCAGCTTTCAATTGGTGATGCTTTTGTTGGTCACGAATATCAGCTCGATTAGCCATAATATTGTGGACATTCGACGGCAAGTGGAGTACTTGTGAAGACCCGCTCCCGTCTGCTCCTCCTTGTTGGAATTCCGTTACGTTATCTATAGTTTCAGCGTCTCTTTCATCTTCCACAATCATATTGTGTAATATGATACAAGCCTTCATTATATTCCCTATCTTCTCCTTATCCATGTAAGAGACGGGTTTTTAACAATTGCAAATCGAGCTTGTAAGACTCCAAAAGCGCGCTCAACTTCTTTGCGGGCAAACGATTGATGGGCACAAAATAATTTTGCTTTCGGTTCTCCTGGCTGAGGAATTGGTTTGACAAAAGTGGACCATTCCGGATATATACCATCTGTGAGATAGTAAGCCTTCTTGTATCGGTGTCCATTAACAGAGAATGACACCTTAGGAGCTCGACCTTCTAATATATCATCAAACACGGGTGAGCGGTGGAGAACATTAATGTCGTTTAAAGTACCTGGAGGTCCGAAAAATGCGTGCCAAATCCACAGATCATACGACGCGACAGCCTCTAAAACGATTGTTGGTTTTGCATGACCCCGTGCATATTGCCCTTTCCATTCCGTGGGACAATTTTTCCACTCCCAATGCATACAGTCAATGCTTCCTATTGAGCCAGGAAATCCACGCGTCTCTCCGACCTTGAGTAATCGTTTAAGATCTGCTGGTGTAGGCCTTCTGAGATAGTCCTCCTCGTAAAAACCGATGATTGCGTAAATTTATGCAAGCATTTCAGCGCAGTGCTCGCTCCTAGTCTGAGGTATTCATCGCTGCATCAGCTGCATTGCCATATGCGAGCATACGAATGGCGGCAGTGCATTTTTGTAAGCCGGTCAAACCGGGCTTTCCAGTACCATCCGGTATGTGCTGAAAGAAGGGTAAGTCGGATAGCTTGTTAACTATACGCATGAACAATGGTCGGTTCATCCGGAAGCGACGTCGGAAAATGGCCTCGGGATAGATAGCATTCTCACTGAAATAATCATTGATCAAGCGGATGTTCCCTTCTTCACGTCTTCGATCTATGACCGCTCGTTTTTCCCTTCTCTTCTCTGGCTCAAGAACTTCATTTATATCATCTAAACACTCTCTCATAGAGTTTGCAAACTCATAATCGATTGCTTGTTGAAACTCATCATAAATGAAAAAGGATGGTTGGAAGAAGATGCCATTTTTAGGTTTCTTTGCAATTTAGAAAAGAGTTGGTGTTTTAATGAATGGAATAAAGTTTCCAATTTTGTAAAGATTTTTTTGTGTTGTAATGAAAGAAGAATGTAATGAAAGAAGAGAGTTTATGATGAATGCAATACAAAGACATAAAGGTTTTATAGAGTTTATGAAATTTCACTTGGCCGAGAGTTGCATGTGACATGGCCGAGACAAAACAGAAACAAACGAAAATAGTGGCCGAGTTTGTTTTTTCTGGCCGACAAAACTAAAAAACAAGTTTCAAAAAGAAAAAAAGATGTGTCACACAAACGACCAAAACAAGAGGTCGGCAACAACAACAAAACAAGTTTTCAGTGACAAGGAGAGAAACAAGATGTCGGCAACAACAACTACACTTCTCTTGCTCCAGGATCCTCCTTTTAGTCTGGATACACGAAAAACCATTGCTTAGTATCATAAACACATATACTAAATTCAAGGAAAATTTAAAGAACACATATGCATTGATAGAAGCAGAACACATTACCTAAGTTCAAGGATCGTTTCACCACTTGCGCCTTTTCTCCCATCTTCGCAGAGGTCTCTTTCAGACGCCCTAAACAATCCTCCATCTCTCTATCGGCCTCACGGGAAGCTGCTCCACAGTCCAAGCAATCTTGCTCTGCTTCCATCAGTAAGTTTTCACAGGCGGCCATATCTTCCCTCAACTGGAGTGTGTGACGCTGAAGAGACCTAAACCGATCGTAAGATGCCATGAATGCTTTCTGAACATGTTTGTGTTTGATTTGGAGCAAGTCCAACCGGCGCTTTTCCGAGTTGTACTCCTCAAGTAGGTCCTGCAAGAACCATAACAACAAAGCAGTATACATTACTTCAAGCTTAAACATAAACAACAAACGTTAAACTTCAAGCATACATAACAACAAACATGACCATCACGAAGCATAAACAGCAATATTAACAACAATACGAAAACAAGAGTGTAACTAAACTCAGTATTGACAAATGTTTAGTTTAATGGAACAATCATGAACCTCAGTATCAATATTTGAAACATTACATGAAGCATAAACAAGAATAAAACATTACTTTCATAAAACAAGTTTAACATTACCACGAAGCATTAAAACATGATTTTCATATAAGGAACGGGAACACAAGGCATCAGGAACACACGGCATTAGGACAAGGCATTAAACAAGGCATTAGGACATTTCACTTAACTGAAACCTAAAGATAAAACCGACTAAATAGCCTATCCTTGACCGCTTTCTCTATATCGTTAAGTGGTTCGGTTTTTCCTAAGAGGTTAGATAGGACTTGTTTATCCGCTAATATCTCTTTGTTAGTGAACTCCTTCTCACTTAGAGCAGCCACGGCTTGGAGGTTCTTCAAAGCAGCCTCCTTCTCTTCGCTGGTTCTCTTCACGGTCTTGGATCCTCTCAACTTTGCAGCCTTTGCTGCCTTCACACCCATCGGTCTCTCTTCTTCTGGTTCCTCCCTGGGACCAACGCCTCCGGAATCATGTGGCTGTGCTCTTTTGTTTGCTCTGCTTTTGCCTTTATTTATTGAGAACACCACTTCTGATCGTTTCTAAGAGCTCTCCACGCATGGTCTAAGACGAAGTTGGTCTTATGATCCTGGTAATAGAACTTGTAAGCCATCTGGAAGATATCATCATCGGATTGGCCGCTTGTAGCTTGACGGCTCGCCATGTCAAAGCATCCGCAAAACCACTGCACTTCTTTGTTTATTTTCGTCCATCTCTGCTTGCAAGTATTCCACAGGCGAGGAGGGAAGTCCTTCACCGCAGTACACCCATGATAGTAGATGCAAACCCGTTTCCAAAACGCTTGAGCTTTCTGTTCATTTGCAGTCACGCCATCTTTGCTAGTGTTTAACCACGCGGTCACCAGCGCCCCATCTTCTGCGATTGACCATCTTCTTCTCGCTTCCCGTGTAGCCAATGGTGAGCTCTCGTCTCCATCATCAGCGTCATCTGCGGTGGAGCTGGTTTGGGTACTAAAGAGAGGAGTTTGGTCACCGAAGAGAGGTGTCTGAGTACTAAACAGAGGAGTTTGGGTACCAAAGAGAGGTGTTTGGGTACTAAACGAAGGTGATTGGGTACAAAACGGAGGTGTTTGAGGTGTACCGGTTTGGTTCATGAGGTATGTGAAGGATCTAGGAAAGCTCGAGGGACTATTGGAACCCATTTCGTAAACAGAAAAAGATGAGTGAAGAAAAGCTCGTGTTTTAGGGTTAGCGATATGAGTGAAGAAGAAGCTCATCAAGTTGTGTTTTTATAGGCAAAATTGGGTGTTACTAAAAGCGACAAGACATGAAACTGTTTTTTAAATTTTTTTTAACTCATTTAACTCTACACTTTAGTGGTTGACATTGCATTTAACTCAACATTAAAGCTAACATACAAGCAAAATTCCTAATCGCTCACAACCTAAATCAGACCTATGAACCAATTAAAAGCAAACAACAACCGCAACCATTAACACCTCTCTACCTAAACAGCAAACAATAACTACAGCCGCAAGCTAATCTATCACACAAAGGCGGAAACCTAACCTTGTACTTTCTCGAGCTGATTTGAGTTGCCATCATCTCCACCAGCTGTCTTCTTCGACGCCATCTCGAGACATGAGGAAAAAGAAGAAAGAATACATGTTAGTTAAAAGAAAAGAGCATTCAAAGCTCTAAGATTAATGCTTCTAGTTCCAAATGAATCATAAAACACAAGAGACACCAAAAGCATTATAGTATATGTTCCGTTGGATTCAGATATGGTTTTAAGAATCAATGTCACGCAGAAAGCATTCAACCGACATGATACAAAACGAATCAACATGAGCTCGCAAACCATTTCCGGGAGATTACAATCACGGTTCAGACAAACATATACTATAAACAGTTTCACACAATTCGATTCACCTCAGATTAAATCAGACAACCACACATGGCAAATCAATTAAACATTTCCCAGCAAACTCAATTTCCTAAATCACAAATCCGATTTACGTTTTCAAACTACTCAACCACCAAAATTCATTTTATACTGTTTGGATAGAGGTCCATACCTGAGAAACTCGCCGAAATTCAAAAAACTCCTGGAAATCGCCTGAGATGAACACGAAAAAAACGAGAACTGCGAGACGACGAAGAAGATGAAGAAGAACAGAGGAGAAGAAGAAATGGACGAAGGAGAAGAAGAACTGGACGAAGGAGAGGAAGAACAGAGCGTAAATGGGTATCGGAGACAGAAATCTCGTGTCGCCGATTTCAGATCGGTTTGAGAGACGGAGAAAGCGAGGAGGCAACTGAAATGAAAAACAAAAAAAAAACTTGGGACACCGAATTTTTCACAAACGCGGCTCTTCCTGCAGCTGACACGTGGTCGCAACAACCGGTTGTGGGCTGCTTCCTGGAGAGACGATTGTTTAAGTTGGGTTTGCCGCATATATAATTATTAGCAATTGTTATTTATTTTTGGGCTAAAGAAACCCATGCAATATGTGCGTTGCACATGCTCTAAGACTCCATGTGTATGATAAGACTCCATGTGTACTGATAAGACTCCACGTGTTTCTCAATGACTAAAAATATTACTATTATATTGATGAGGGATAAGAGATTTTATAGAGATCTTATCAGTACCAGGCGTATAGGCCACTAACACTGTGTCAGTTACACTATCGACCTCCTGAGATTCTCTTTAAATAAAGTGATAGAGTTAGAGATATGTGTTCATTAGCATTGCATGGCTTTTGAAGTTGAAGGCGTCAAGAGAGAGAGAGAGAGAGAGCTATGGAGAAGTTTTTGATTCCGTCCAAAGGGATTCTAAAGAGCGATGATCTAAAAAAGGTCACTTCTAATCACTTTATTTACGTGTTTGTTCCGATCTAACATCTTGCATGTGATCTGCAAAATTAACTTAGTTCTGTATGATGAGATGAAGCAGCATTATCAATAAATGATCAAGATTTTCCTGTGAAATCTGAACCAACAAATATATAATACTATTATATGCGGCTGTGATTGTGAATCAAAACTTGTGATATGTGAGACAGTACATCTTGGAAACGACGGCGTATCCAAGAGAGCATGAACAGCTCAAGAAGTTACGAGAAGCTACGGTCCACAAGTATGGCAATTTGTAAGTCTGATCTGCAACCATTATTGACTTGATCAGCTAATTTCTTGCAAGAGTCTAAATGATCACACTCTTGTTCTTGATTTCGAACATGCAATTGCAAGTTTCATAACGTTAGATGATCCTAGATATGTTTGTACTTCGTACTCTCAGCTCGCATTTTTATATGTGGATTTTGGTTTCAACTTTTGTAACGTAAATTAAACCATTTCATTTTTTTTTAAACACAAATATTGTAAGAGCAATAGTTTTGTTTCTGTTTTTAATATTGTAATTTCACTTGAAGATAAAGAAGACACCATATTATTAGCACGTGTACACAAAAACTAACGCAAACAAATAATCAATCAATACTGAGAATATTATACTGATTTTTGTGTGTTGATACTTGATATGCGTAGAAGCGAGATAGGGGTACCGGTTGATGAAGGGCTTTTCCTATCGATGCTTATAAAGATGATGAATGCCAAAAATACGCTAGAGCTTGGCGTCTTCACCGGCTATTCATTGCTCACGACGGCTCTCGCATTGCCTGAAGATGGTCGTGTATGCATATATACAAATACAACACTCCTCCGATCCTTAATTACGTCAAAAAAAAAAATGAATCAGAGCTAATTAACATCTATATATGAACTCTTTTTGGATATACAGGTTACTGCAATAGACATTGACAAAGAAGCTTACGAGATGGGTCTAGAGTTCATCAAGAATGCAGGTGTTGATCACAAAATCAATTTCATCCAGTCTGATTCTCTTCAGGCCTTAGACAAGATGTTGAGCGTACGTTATCCTCTATAAATATCACTCATGCAAATATTTTGCTCATTTTGTGTTATATTTTCTTCAATAAAAAGCTATATATATATATATATATATTGTTGAGTTATTGGTTTATATATGGACCACAGGAGAATCCAAAACCGGAGTTTGATTTCGCATTTGTTGATGCTGATAAACCAGACTATGCCAACATACACGAGAGACTAATGAAGCTGGTGAAAGTTGGTGGAATCATAGCTTTTGATAACACGTTATGGTCTGGGTTTGTAGCTGAGGGTGAGGAAAGCATGCCAGATCCGCACATGAGAGTTTACAGAAAAGCCCTTATGGACTTGAACAAACAGCTCGCTTCTGATCCTCGAATCGAGCTGTCTCAAGTCTCCATTGGTGATGGAGTCACTCTCTGCAGACGCCTTGTGTGATTAAGAAGTTCATCAATTACCAAATGTTCGTTGTTTGTAATTTAATCAAACAGTTAAGAGTCTCTCTAATGCTTTCTCGTCCTCTCTGTTCTTGCTCATCGTCTAGGGCGAGATGGGTTGTGTTTTGCGTGTGTGTGTGTGTGTGTGTGTGTGTGTGTGTGAAGGTTATGCTAAAGATTTGCTCCTTTTCTTCTTTAGCTCTAAATAAGATATATTACCTATTGGCAAGATTCTGTTCTTTGGGAACCTGTGATTTTCAGATGCAAACCAAACAAGAATCTATAAGCTAAAGGTAACCAAGCGTGAGACAAAAGGGAAGTGTTAAAGTGAGCTTCAAAGGTACGAGTAGGGAGGACTTTATATAAACCGTAAATCATATATCAGCAAAACCAAAATACAAACGAATAATCAATCAATCACACAAAGAAAGCAGTAGATTACAAACAAATAATGAATCAGAGGAACACAAACTCTCTCTTAAAGCTCTCTAAACCCTATACACACACACCCAAACAAACTAAACTCCGAAAAAGAGACGAAAACGTTAGCCAAAATGTCAACATCTCTCTCCTCTTCGGCTTTTCTTCTCCTCCCTCTAAACCACTTTAAACCCAATCTTCTACGTCACAAACTCTCTCAAACTCTTCTTTCCTTTTTACTGGATGATACGTGTGAGGATGGGATTTATCAGCATTTTCTAAGTTATATGGTAATACAATCAAAAACACAAAGTAAAAAGCAAGTGAAAGAAGAAGATATATATAAGGTTAAACAACTTAATAACAAGAGCCTATAAGATTCTTTTTACTTGTTATCTCTGGAATCTCATCTCACTGTGTACTCTTGGTTAAGCTGCTTCGTCCACTAGCTCTGCGCAAATCCAAACGCCAAAATCAATTTGAATCAATCACTCTTAAATGTAAACTATAAAATAGATAGATATGTGTATACCTTCCGGCAAGAATCTGAGCGGTGTTGGAAGGGATTGGGGTCTTGATATTTGAAAACCTTTTGGCTCTTATGTCCTGATCTTTCTCCACACGCATAGCAGCAACTTCTTTCTCCATCGCAGACACTTCCCTTCTCATCTTCTTCGCTTCAACCTCCATTGCCTTTGTTAATGTTTCCACCTTCTTCGCTAGCATCTACAAAAACCATACTCCCTCCGTTTTACAAACAAGAACAGATTCTCATATGCGCCACATAACAGAAACAATATGTGAGAAACTATATACCTCAATAGCATCATCCTTGTCTTTGAGGCTTTGATCCTTTTCATGAGAAGCTTTCCTCAAACAAACTACTTCCTTCTGTAGCAAATCATACAAAACACCTGGCACACTATCCTCACTCGCTGCTGCTTCTGCTACATGGGTGGTTTCACTCTGTGGCTTCTCCTCTGCATTTTCTTTCCACCCATTGTTATCTGACTCTGGCTCCTTAGTTTCCTCAGAAGCCTTGCCGAAAGAATAGTTCCCAGGTCCGTTTAAAAGTGCTTTGCCTCTGTCCAAGGACCTTGTGCCTCCGTCGAATGACTTAGACGTTCCTTTAGCGTTCTTCAACGCAGAAGTTGAATTACTAGACAAGGAGTGTCTCATCTGAGAAGCTGGGGATTTCTTTGAAAAGGAACCATTTGATTGAAATTTTGTTAAGTTCTCAGCTCCACCAAGCGACTGCCTGCGAGAAGGTCCGTTACTCATGCTCCTTGCCTCCGGTGTGTTCCTGCTGCTGCTGCTGCTTGAAGTTCCTCTAAGTGTCTCCTCAAGCACTTTAAGCCGCAGTTGAAACTTTTCCTAATAATTTCACAAACAAATCTATTACTACTTGTTTTGTGTAACAAGATCAACTGAGAGAAGCTGACAAAAGCTGACAAGATCAGTTTACTTTAAGCTGTGCTTCCGATTTAGCAGCTCGGTCTGTTATGGCAAGCTTATCACGAAGTTGCTGCATTTCTCCCTGCAAAGAGTAGAGAGAATCAAGAGCTTAGAATCTCAATATGGCACTGCAAAGAATTTTGCATCCTAAGAATATAATTAAACCTGTAGAAATCTTCTTTCTTCAAGCCATTGCTTTACAGGCATCACTTTATCGTTACCATCTTTCCACTCATTAGCTACCACCGTGGCAACTCTGTTTGCTGTAACCTTCGCACGTGCAAGCTCCCGGTCAAGAGTTTTCCGTTCTTCCTGAAAGACAAATCAAGAAATATATTCCTTCATCAGTAGTCAATTTTCTTGATTCTTTCTTTGGCAGACTTTGTGAAGTGTGTGGATAGTTACATTCATCTCTTGAAATTTCCGCTGGTAATCCCTCACGGCATTTGCAGCAGCACCACCTGCAAGAACAGCTTCTTCAAGCTCTCGCACCGTCTGAGTCAGCTTTTCCACTTCAGCAACCTTCTGCCTATGCATTTTGTCTAGAATCTTGTTTTCTTCCTAAACCATGAAACAAATATCAAATCAGATTTGTTGGCAAACGAACATGTGACAGGTAAAATCCAAATAATCAAGATGATAACTAACGACTAACGAACCTGACAGATTTCTATTTGTTTCATCAACTCCTGGTTCTTGTTCTGAAGATCATCAACCATGGCTGCTTTAGCCAGGGCACCTTCGATGGTCCTCTCAGCATCAAGTAAAGCAGCTTCCTTTGACTTAGTAAGACGATCCAAAGCCCTGTTATCTTCTTGAAGCTTCCCAATCTATATGCAGAAACAAGGCAGTTGATCAGTGACTTCGCCTAATTTTCAATTAGACTTTTGAAGAAGGCAATGGAAATACCTCTGATCTCGCAAGCTTAAGCTCAGCTTCCAATGGAGCAAGAATGGCTTCAATTGGAGGCATGTCATCATCCTTCTGAGCAGCATGGACCCTTCTTAAGGTGGCTTCAGCAGCAAACTGAGCAGCCATTGAGGCTTTCTTTTCCTCATTGATTTTCTTGATCTCTAGATTCTGCCAAACACGGTTGATTAACATATTGTCTATTAGCATACGCAAGTGGAAGGTAAAAAGGTAACAGAGCTAAGGGAGGATTTATGAGAAATACTTTGCTTTCGAGATTGGATTCAGTCAGCTTGAGCTTCTCATCCAACTTAGCAAGCTCCTCGGTAAGCTAATGTTCCAACAACAACAACAAAAAACACAGGAGGAAAAGTCAGTCCATGAGAAGCATGAAAATGTGACCCCAAATCAAATGTGAAATTTAGCAAATCATTATTTTAATTAATCGAATCGAGCAATGATTGAAGTTTGCTAAAATGTGAAAATGGAAAACAGCTTGTAGAATTTCAAACGAACACAAAACAATACAAAAATAGAAAAATCAGAATATAACACAATACATATTGATACATACCTCTTCAACAGCTTTCTCTCTCTGTCTCTCAGATAACCTGAGCGCTTTGATCTCGGCGTGTGCCTCCCCTAACTCTCGATCCTTATCTGCACAGAAATTCGATTAAATCAAAAAGAAGAAACGAATCGACGCATAAACAAGTATAGATCGATGGAGGAAGCAATTTGAAACCTCGAACTTCGTTCTCAAGTCGATTCAGCTCCACCTTCACTGGATCCGAGCCATGGAGCAGAGTGATGAACTCATTGTCCGCCGCGGCGTCGAAGCTAGGCCTAATTGGTCTCCGCTTCGACGAGGACGACGAGCTTTTTCCTCCGCCGCTCTCCTTGTAAGACGCCGACACCGTCAGTGACGGATACGACGCCACCGGTTGCGCTGACTGCTCAGTTACCGTCGCCGACACATCTCCGTCGCCGGAAACATCCGACATCTCCGATCTAAATCCAAATGCTAAGAGATGGATGATAAATGCCAAATAAAAAGTATCAGCACTGAGCTCTGAATAATGCAGATTTCTATAGAGAGAGAGAGATAGAGAGAAGACACATACAAAGACGAAGAAGCTAAAGAGTTATTTGGATCCAAATGCTCTCTCTGGTTTTCAGAGAATGATGCTGAATTGCTTAACCTAGAGAGAGAGAGTAGAGAGCTCTTTCGTTTCTTTTTTCTAGTGAGAGAAGAGAATGAGATTAGAGAAAAAGAGAAGAGAGATTTAAATGCTGTTACAGTTGTTTCTTTCTCAGGCCTCTCTCTATCTCTCTCTCTCTAATAGATTTGACAAGACAGCTAGAGGATGACGCAAGATTATGTTAATTAATCTCTTCTTAAACACTAACATGCTACTTTCCAGATTTAATCAATAAACTATCTAAGATAATCGAAGATTAGTACTATGTTTTCTACTGTTTTAATGTAGTTGCTTACAGTGAATTGTGTCGCCTCATCTCTGAAAGTAACTCTTGGTGTGTAACTAAATAAATGAATAAAAAGTTAAAAATCGTTTAGGATGAATCTGAATTTTGCAGAAGAAAATTTAGTTGAATTTATATTCGCAACGGTATCCACTTTTTTCATCTTTTTGAAGTGGTATATCTGAATGTCATAGAATTTTGTTTGATTTATTTATTAAGTATTTTACGTTTCATAAAAGACTAATCAATCACTAGTTCTCTTTTTAGATTTGTATTTTGTTTGTACACTCTTTAAAAAAAAAAGATAATTCACATATAAGATACACACCATTCAAATTCTATTTCTTGCTTTTTTTTTTTTTTTTTTTTTTCAACAGCCTAAATTCCTATACCGGTCCGGGAAGCGGAATCGGGGGAACTGAGTTTATGTAATACACATCATGGGGCTGAGCTCGAGCACTCCGTGCTAGCTTGTCTGCCCTTGTGTTCTTCGTTCTGGGAATGTATGTGAGGGAGAACGCCTGGAACATCCCTCTACAATGCTCCACTTCTTCAAGCAAGATCGCAAAAGCTGGCCACTCGGCAGGTTTGGACACCATCTTCACCAACTGAGCGCTATCTGTTTGGAAATTCATCCGTCGTTTGTTATGGACTAGCATACTTTGCATAGCCCAAACCAATGCCTCCAATTCTGTTTGAAGAGGAGATAAACCCCGCCGTAGGTTGCTAGACCCCATCAGGACAGAGCCCGAATCCGGGTCAAAATTGTACCATCCAAGTCCAGCCCGACTGTCTGTCACTTTCCACGCTCCATCAATCTGACACCACTCTCCCGGTGGGACGTGGCCGGAGTTGATGGAGATACTATTGGATACTCCGTCTGCTACCGTTTGTGCTGCTACCCATGCCCGGGATTCCGTTATCGCAGATTCCATTACTTCCTGCGGATTTTGATCATCATTTGAGAAAACTTTGTAATTACGAGCTTTCCAAATAAACCAGAGTAACCATGGATACATCAACATGTCATCATTGTCTGGGAGGTTCCAGAATAGATGTGCCATATTTGAGTACAGTGCTCCCGTAGGAAAAAACTGGGGAGGCGTAGGTATGGGAGAGAGTGCCCAGGCCTGTCGGGCCGGGGGACACTCAAAGAGCATATGATTGATAGTCTCATCTCCCATACCACATCTCACGCACAGTGGGTCCACACGCATTCCCCGACTACATAAACGTGCGCCAACCGATAAACATCCGATAATAATTCTATTTCTTGCATAAGCAATATATATGATATATGGTGAGATGTATTTAACTTTTGATGATAAAAGGTAGTACTAGTAGATAATCAGAATTATGATTAAAATATGTTGACGAGGTCAATATGTTCAATTGTCTGATTATTAGTAAGAAAAAGGTGTAGTTAGTAATTAGTGAAGATTAGATGCTTTGCGCGTGAAAAGAGGGAAAATGTTCGATGTCCCAAATATTTGTATCCCTTTTCTCCCTTTTCGAGGGATAATGCTTGCTTCTTCTCTTTTCTCTCAAGCAAGGTTAGTTGCTTCTATCCCTTTGTGAAAATCAATGGACGATCATAAGAAAAGTATATAAATTGTAACTATTATTTACTAATATTTAGAATCATATTCTTAAAGATCACCTGAGATTATCAGCCTTAAGTTAAGAATAAAGAGCTAATCTATGATTATTTTCATAGATGCATAGAGGCAAATAAAGTATCTACATCCTCGGTCTTGGGAGATTATGGATTTATTAAGGCTCAGCATATTTTTATTACAAAATAAAAAATTAAGTGTTTACCTTGTTGTTGACCAGAAACATTTGCTTTAGAATTTAGATGTAAATTTTAAAGATCCAAAAATTGCGGAATCCATTATTTAGTGAAGTGTTTAATGTAATTATGAATTTGATCAAAAAGTTATATAGATGAAGAGGTCCGTCTATGAATTAAAATTAAAAGAAAAAAAAATGTGAAGTTTTCTTAAGTTGTTAACATATTCAGAAACATTTATAAAATAACGAAAACTTTTACAAATCGAATAGTTTTCACGTGATTAACAAAATGCCCACTAAGAACTTTTTTTTGCCTGTGAACAGTGTTACTTTCATCATAACTTACCTAAAACTGTTATATATAAGCAATACCTTAAGAAAATGAGTTGGTCCTCAAATTCACTATTTTTATATCTTGTAAAATTAAGATGGGGATTAAGAAATAGAATATATAAATATAGGATAATGTCTGAAATCTCTCTTCAAATTGACCAAAATATACTTTTGTCCGTTTTCCTAGAAACAAGAAGTATAAATTAAGCAGCTGATACACTTTGATATTCCTCAGTCGAAAATTCTGCGATCTTACTTAACGATGTTGTATTTAATTAGTATTTTACACACCCATGCTTGCTTCCACTACATTGTCGATAAAGTAACAAACACAACGGGACCAAACTCATTTGATTATTCCGAACATATTGATACAAAAATATCAATACCTTGGCTCTAGAACTTGAAATAATGTAATATTTTATTCAAAATATAGATATTTAGACTCTTTCGTGCTGATTTTTTGCTACCAACTCAACTATATGACATATGGATAACGCTTTGTCGAAAACGTTTACAAAAAAGTTCGACAAAACATCTAACCTCTCGGATAAATAGCAGGCAGCAGATTCCATTGTTTAATGGACTATCGAGGAATCGATAAACGGATCATCTTCCTAAATAATTGTAGCGGAAGAATCACAGTCCAAACCTCATAAAACTGGCTAGACATTAATACACTCCTACGAAAAAGCATGTTAAATTCAACTTCATATAGAGCATAGGACATCAATAAATATTCAACGAAATGCACCAAGGTTATTATTACATCACATCACACCTACCGAAAACACATTGAAATCGATATTTTAGAATCTTACGACTATAAAGTTTACAAGATCTCTGTTTTTGATAAGAAAAAATGGTGAGATATACACTTTCAAAGATTTTATCTTGTGATATCACATCGTACCACCAAAAATACATTCGGGTTCGGCTACATCTTACTTTAATTTTTTTTTTTTTTTATCTAGAACTGCTAGCAATGTCACGAAACTTGCTAATTCCTTGTTGTTTTACTCTAATAAACCGTAATGTCACCAAATTTGTTTAGCGTAAGCCAAATGATTTGAAAGGAAAGGGAGAATAAAATAAAAGAGAAAAAGTTGAAAAAGAGAAGCAAGGAAGAAAGCTGCATGCACCCATGTGCCACTTCCTTGCTATGCCTTGAAGAATCAAACAACGCGAGTGGAGCGTAGAGACTTTGATCCTAATACCACTCCTTAACATATGCCCATCCTATCATTATTTCACAACGCATATTTACTACTAAATGTTATTAAATTAATTATTTCCTTAACATATGCCCATCCTATCATTATTTCACAACGCATATTTACTACTAAATGTTATTAAATTAATTATTCTTTAAAATGTTATAGCGTAACATTTGAGGTTCCAAATTTCATTATTCTACGGCTGTGATTCACTTTCCCTCCATATTACAAAAATACAAATATATTGCAAATTATCATGCATAAAAATATATATCTAAAAGAAGAAATTCCTCTACATTATCTGAAAATGAAAGAAAAATATATTTACCAAAAATAGAAAATATTGAAAGGACTAATTATATAAATTAATCTGGTCATATTTATGAAACATGACATTCATCAATGCTCTGATAATGATTTGAACATCTGATTTTTTCTTTTTTTTTTTTTTTTTTTTTTTTTTTATGAATCAACTAAAGCTTACAAACTGGTTTTGGAAAACAGTTTGTTACGATAGTACCTAAACTAGTTTAGTGTTTTAACAATTAGTACCAAGTGTAATTAAATCCAATAGAGCAGACAAGAAAATCACATATTGGTACGGTCTTAGGATAACTTAAACAAAAAAAAAAAGGATCAAAACTTCTGCGGAATGTGGATTTGGACAACGAGCACACTCTTCAGCCGATGATGAGAAGACGTGCCAAGTCATTATGCAGTGCATGACTCGCCTGCATTTGAGAGAGAAACAAAACAAACGCATTCTATAAGAAAAAAAAAAAAAAAACAGTTTTCTCTTTCGATGTCAAGAAAACATTAAGACGTTTTAAAAGTGTAGCAACTTGCCTTGAATGCGACTATGTGAGCCACAGGAAGTCCTCCGTTCCCTTCTCTTGCTACAAGTGAGAGGTCACCGATAAGGTCCAAGATCTTATGCCGACACGGCTCATCATCGAACCGCAGCGGCGGATTCATCCATCCACGCTCCGCGCTAACATTAGAGACGGACTTTCAGTTGAAAATCATAGGGAAATCCATACTCTTTCCAAAATGCAAGAAACTCTTTACCTACAAACGATTGCGTTCTCCAGAGAACCTCCTTTAATCAGCCCTGCTTCTCGCATCCTCTCCACCTCTTCATAGACACAAAAGGTTCTTGATGGTGCAATATCCTTTTCAAAGCAAGATTCACGTACAGGTCTCCAAGAAAACCACTGGCAGCCAATAGCAGGGACCTGTAAGTACAAACCTCATCATGAAAACCCAACAGACCGAGTCAATACCCACAAGTCTATTCACAAAATGCTTTAGGAGACTGAAGAACCTGTGGGAAGTCGATACCACAAGTGATGCGAGTCTCTATAGACGGAAACGCAGCTACAAAAGAATCGTTCTTGCAAACGTGCACGGGTTTGTTCAGATGTGTTACCATCTTCTCCACGCTTTCACCAACATGGTTTCGAGCCACGTTTATGCCAATCTCTTCAATCGCATCAACCCATTCTTTAGCTGATCCATCCAAAATTGGGACCTGTCTCACTTTGGTTAGTGTTTGTTTGCATTCATCATCACATCACCAATCGAGCCAAGCCTCTAAGCACAAAATTTTCTTCAGAAAAAGTTACACAGCTTTGCATTCAAATTCAATCAAACCATTCGAGAGTAGCTAATGGTTACTCGAAATCTGGAAACAAACCTCGACTTCCCGATCATCTGCACTTTCGCTTTCGATTTGAATCCTGCAATTATCAACGCCCTTTGCCTCCAGAGCTGACAACAAATGTTCAACGGTTCTGATTTGGAGGCCGTCTTTGAACAGCGTAGTGCAAAGAGGCGATTCCTGAGAAAATTCAATCGACGCGGGGATGGATCTGGAGCGGAACTCGAAGCACCTCCCAGCTCCGGCGATCTCCGGCAGTAGCTTCACCGTAGAAAGCTTACCGGAATGCAGAGACTTCCCTTTCACTTCCACACATCCAGAGAGAGTTTGCTGTAATCTTCCACTCTAGTATCGAAACGCCCAAGAAGAAGGAAGAAAAAACAATCGTAATGATTCCAGTGCACAGAGATCAAGTCTTTTACATATATATATGCATGCGAGAGAGAGAGAGAGAGAGAGAGAGAGAGAGAGAGAGAGAGAGAGAGAGAGAGAGAGAGAGAGGTTTACTGGACTCAAGGAGACTGTTGACGACGAGGACGACGCGGCGGAGGAAACGGAGAAGAATCGGATCAAAGAGATGAGAGTAGAGTTCTTGGCTTTGACGGCGACGGAGAGGCTCATTGATTCGACTCCGTCCGATTTCAGTAGAACGGAAGTCGTACTCACTAATTGGGGAAGAGACTGGATTAGCGGTTAACCGATTAATTAACCTAAACGAACGATCGGTTTCATTACCTGGTTTAGAAAAGTCAACAAGAGTAAGCTTCTAAACCGATTTCAATATTGAAACCAAACAAGTGTGGGCTCATGAAAAGCTTTCTGTTTAACCATAACACATTGCTCGTAACGGTCGAATTAACCAAAGAACAGAAACTGAGAATTTCATATTTGTCAATCACATAGTTTTCTGTTTTCCAAATTTCCACAAATCAAGAAAAATGGAGGAAGAAATCGAAACCTTATGATAGAAAACAATGGGGAGGAAGATGACAAAAGGAACATGTTTGCATTGGCAAACTTTTATTACAAGAGTGCTAATTTTCTCATTTAGGCAACGTCTCAGCCTCTTTTTTCTCTACAAGTTTGATGAAGTTGCGGACGATTGTCTTGCCTTCAGTTGTTATAATACTCTCTGGATGAAACTGAACTCCCTGTGAAACCAATTTTCACAAGACTCTTTAAGGATAATGGAGAGGAGGCAAAGAAGAAACATGAAACAGTTTTGAGTGAGTGTGTTTTTTTTTTTTTTTACCTGTATATGCTTGTACTTCCTGTGTCGTGCCGCCATAACCAAACCATCGTCTGTCCACGCAGTAACCTCGAGCTCACCACTGGGAAACGTATCCTTCTCGATCACCAGGCTGTGATATCTACCTACAAGAAAAGGGCTGCAAAACACAGACAACAACAAGATTTGTTTTTAGTACACTGTCTCATGATTATGGTATAAAAAAGGGAAGAAGCCCTGAGTCATTACTTTGATAACCCAGAGAACAAGCCTTCTTCTCCTTTCTCATCATAGTGAACCATGGAGCTTTTCCCATGCATAACACCAAATGGTGACCGCACGATCTTCCCTGTAACAAAAGAGTATAAACCATATGTAACAACACTGATATATGAAACTAACTATGTCCTTTTTTTGATGAAGACTAACCTCCAAAGGCTTCTCCTATACACTGCAAACCCATACATACTCCAAATAAAGGAACACGTGGTCCGAGTTCCAACACAGTTTGTAAGGAAATCCCAGAGTCTTGTGGGGTACCTATCAAGCATTCAAGAAATTAACTTGTTCATCTTCCTTTTCAATCTTCCCTGCAAGAATCTTATAAGTATTCAACAGGCTATAATTTTTACCAGGGCCAGGAGAAATCAGCACTCCTCTTGGATTTTTACTGCAAAAAAGAATAATAAATGAATCAACAATCCAATTTGATTAGCAAGACTACGTTTTATAGTTTTCTTATTTACCTTTTGAGCTCCTCTACTGTAAGTTCGTCGTTGCGGTAAACTTCAAAATCACATCCTAGCTCTCCCATATACTGTTGGAATGCAGAAAAACCAAAAACTTGTTTCTCATAATGCATAAGAAACCATATCATGACAAGGGACGGTTAACGACAAATTGAATGACTTTTACACGATTATGTGTGGAGAGATCTACAAGTGAGACATGATCACATTGTATATATATAAGGAATCTATGCATTATGGGAGATATATAGAGCAGTCAAAATTCCACGAGACAGAGATTGGTTAAAAACTACAGGGCAGCACAAAGAAGTGATGTATTAGATTTTACTGGATCAAGAACTACTCCTTACAACGACAAACAGGAGCATTTCTACATACAAAAGAAAAAGAAACACTTTTCTTCAGAGAGAATCATCATCTACATTCCATAGTTTTTTGTGTATTAGCATGTGAAACGAAGATTGGATTGTGAGAAATAACGAGATTTTAACAAAATATTACAACGCATACTTGAATACACATCCCTATAAATTCAAAGACTTGCAATTAGCCAGCAAACTTATCTATTGAGCAAAACCAAAACTTTTAAGATTTCTCCAAATAATCATCATTTCAGCTGATTTTCCCCCAAAAAACAGATTCAAATTCAAAAATCATAAAAGGCTTAGAGGTTAATCAAATCAAATCAAACCTGGCAGAGATTGTAGGTGAAGCTGTCGTAATTATCAATCACAATGATGGGACCATTCTTCTTCTTAGAGGAATTGACAACAACGGAAGCTGTCGAGTTCGATTCCGCCATTTCAATCGAAGCTTTCGCGATTACATCTCTACGACTCTTCCCCAACACCGAAACTCCTATCACAAAGGGAAAAAAAAAACCAAAAGAGATAAGAATCGAAAACCCTTCGATTCGAATTAACGCCTCCTCTCTCTCCGAGATTCAGCGAGACTTACTGGTCGGATTCGGAAGGTGTTTAACGAGACAAGGGTTAAGGCGAGTGGTGGAACCGGACTTGGGTTGAAGAAGACAAGACTTGTACGATGTAGCAGCCGCCATTGTCCGAAATTCAAAGATCCTTCTCTGATTCTCAGAAGAGAGAGGGAGAGGAGTTTATAGGAGAGGAATTGATAGGTAAAGTAACGTTAGCGGTTGTATAAATATGAACCACGTGCTTAATCAGTAGGTGCGTTCTTTGATTATAATTCTGTTTTGGTCAAAGTACAACCATATTTATCTAAATCGGCGTTTAGAATCAGTCTACTCGCAGACGCAGCGTCATATTTTTGACGTATACCCACATGAAATAAGCGATTGATAACCAACGCACTCATATGGAACACAATTAATATACAGTATCAATTCGTTAAAAAGAAGAATGATGAATATAGTCTCCTAATCTAAATCCTTGAATTACATTTTTGATGTGTCCCACTTGTGAAGAATATTGCCGGAGACATCATAAAAAGCGATACTCATATCGGTTCTAGTGATCTTAACCGACATGAAACCTTGTCCATCGTAGAAGAATTTCATGTCCTCTGATGTTGTCCAATTGTAGTAGCCTCTCCATGCCTTCGATCCACTTCCGCTGGTTATAAACTGAATTGGACTGCAAGAAAATAGAATAAATTAGTCCACCTCCTTTTATCTTTCTCTTTGAGTAGCCGTTTCATCTAAATGCAACTTTCGATTCTATATAACAATCGGTGTTACCTCTGAGATGTGCTAATTTGTTGCAAGCAATGATCATGACCGTTCACATAGAGATCAACGTTATTCGCCTGGAAAATCCCAATAATAAAAATGAAATTACATGTTATGATAGCCTTTTCTTTATCTCCCAAACGAAAGTACAACACTTGTTAGTATTTTCAACAAAATTGATTTGTTTTTTTTTGGTTAGTTGACGCAATATAATATAGAATCCACATAACTACTCTAATAAGTAATAAGAAGAAAATGAACCTCAAGGATGGGTAAGAGGAGAGATTCAAGCTCTTTGGTATTCCCATGACTGGAAGCACTCTTGATGGCATGATGACCCACCACAATTTTCCACTTTGCTCTTGATTCTCTTAGACCCATCTCCAAGTCCTACACATTATAGTTAGTCTTAATAAGACTGTACTTTTATGAACGCCATCAGGCAAATCCATATATACAAATTACTACATATATATATATATATATATTATGATTTATGTGTTCTCAAGTACCGTTAAGATTGTTTGAAGATAGCATTCTCGGGGTGATACGCCTCTCCAGTCGTAATCTTGGCCATTTGGATTGAGGAAATAATCATCTACAAAAGGAGTGGTGTCGACAAAGAAGAGCTCTGCAATCTCTGCCCGAATGTTTCAGCCATATATGTATGGTTAGGTAACAAAAAAAAATGTAACATGCATACTAATTAAACACTACATACAGAATGTATGTAATTAATATGACTACATACCAGCGTCTACGATGAAGGATCTCATGCAAATCCAACGGCTGTCTATTGACCTGAGGAGAGGACTCAACTGTGCTTCAACATCTCCTCTATAGTCGTGATTCCCCAATACTGTGTAGAATGGACAGTGACATATCTATTATTCTCTATTTTTTTTTTTTTTTTTTTTTTTCCGTTTTAGCATTAGTTACATTTAAATTATTGTAATTTTTAGTGATAGGAGACATTATTACCTAGGTACCAAGGCTTTTGCAAGCTAGGAGAAGTGTAGATATTAGTAAAGGAGAGCTGGATCGTCGATGCTTTTCAGCCCATTATCGTAGATGTTGTCACCCGTTGATACCACAAAATCGATGTCCAACTTCTCCCCGATTCTTCCCATCTATATGTTAACATCAAAACAATATTCAATATATAAAAAAATGTGTATATATGTAGACATCTACTACGTGTGGATAAAGACCTGGAGAGCAACTTGGGACTGGTTGTAGAGTCCACGTCTTCCCCAATCTCCAATGACTAGAAAAGTGACCGACCCATCAGACTTTGGAGCTTGTTCGACCGTTGTGAGGTTGGCCTCGAGTTTTGGAGCCAGTGAAAAAATCAAAGTTATTACAATGCTCAAGGAGACGATTCCAAACTTAGAATCCATTATCTTCTCTTTTGTTTAAAGAGTTTTATGTGATAAACAACAGCATATATATATATATATATTTATACAAGTAATAACACACGAAAAGAAAGAGGAAAAGTTCAATACTTTCTAAATATGTGATCTTACATTTTTATAATTGTGTACACATTTAATGATAGTTATATATATTTTATATTTTAGTGATAAACTTATGAATAATTTACATTTTTGGTGGTAAACCTATGGATAACCCATTACCTAATGGATGGGTAATGGGTTAATCCAGTGACGGAGGTAGAAAATAATTTTGTTGGATTCAAGATTAGAATTGCCAAAAACAAAGGGGGCATTGCTGGATTTGTTTAGAAATAACATGAGATTTTGAGAAAGCATTGGGGGCATATGACCCCATCTTGTTGAACGTGGCTCCGCCACTGGGTTAATCCAATAGTACATTATACTGTCCAATTCAATAAAAAAATATATGATGAATATAGTCTCCTAAACTACAAATATCTTTCGTAATGTCTAACACTAGTAGAGTACCCGCACGTTTGTGCGGTGTGACGTTGTTGTTTTGTGTAGAAAATTTAAACCCTAAATCCGAACCCGACAAAAAACCCTAATCAAAAAATTTAAAAACCCAAACTTTTTTAATAGGTCTAAACATGAAAATCCGAAATCAAAAAAATCCCGAAAACCCTGACTGAACAAAAAAAATCTGGAAACTTTTTCACCCGGAACCCGACCCCAATACCTAATCAAAATTTTAAAATACTCAATTTTTTTAATATATCTAAACCCGAAAACCAGAAATCTAAAAAATCCGGAAAACCCTAAACTGAAAAAAAAATTGAACCTAACCCGAACAGAAATTTTCAAAGAAACCCGAACAATTTCTATATCTCTATAAAATTATGTCTCAGATTTTCACCCAAACCCGAACTTGTCTATAAAAACCCGAAAATCCAAAAAGCATATTCTATTGATTTGGAATTATCGTTAGATTATGTTAAGTTTTTTTTTTGCAGATTTTTAAGAGATGGAAAACGGAAGTTTTCTAAACCATCGGTTTATTTTAAGTTATTATTCTTGTATCCAAACAATTTTTTCCATTTATTCTTCTATCCAAATAGATTTTTCTCTTATTCTTATATCCAAACAACTTTTGTTTCCATTTATTCTTCTATCCAAATAGATGTTTCTCTAATTCTTGTATCCAAACATTAGAATGTACTTCTCAATTAATAATATAAAAATTGTATTACTTTACCAAGCATGGTCAGTTTGCGTTTTATTTGCTTTGATATTAATAGATCATAAGACGAATATCATGTCTCATACGCCTCAGATAAACATGTGACCACTTCAGATCACGTATCAGTTTTCAACATTTTTGCATGGACTTCATGTGTTCCCTCATACTATTCGTTTTTTTTGTTGTTGAAAAAATTTGGAGTCACTTATTAAAAATAATACATTATGTAAAATCTAGTGTTTTAATTGTCTTTTCACGTGACTTGCAACGAATTACAATGGGAAATCTAAATCGATGTATAACATTTTTGATGTTTCCCACTTGTGAAGAATATTGCCGGTGACATCATAGAAAACGATACCCATTTCGGTTCTCGTGATCTTAACCGACATAAAACCTTGTCCATCGTAGAAAAATTTCATATCCTCTGGTGTTGTCCAATTGTAATAGCCTCTCCATGCCTTTGATCCACCTCCACTCGTTATAAACTGAATTGGACTGCAGCAAAAAATATATATAGTTTAATCCACACCTCTTCTCTTTCACTACCCGTTTCATCTAAATGAAACTTTAGATTCTATATAACAATTGGTTTTACCTCTGAGATGTGCTAATTTGTTGCAAGCAATGATCATGACCGTTCACATAGAGATCAACGTTATTCGCCTGAAAAAATCCAAAAATAAAATAAATTTATCTCCTATAAAGCGTTACCTTTTTTTTTCCCAAACGAAATTACAACATTTAGTATAATCTGTTAGTTGTTTCAACAAAATTGAAATGTCAAGTCGTTTGTGTTTGTGTTTGTTTCTTAGCAAAATCGTTTTATGAAAAACTTAATGTTTAAATTTTAATAAAAGAAATATATAAGTATAAATATAAATATATCTAGAAAATAAAAATCTACATAAGTACTCCAATAAGAAGAAAATGAACCTCAAGGATGGGTAAAATGAGAGTTTCAAGCTCTTTGGTATTTCCATGAATGGAAGCACTCTTGATGGCATGATGACCCACCACAATTTTCCACTTTGCTCTTGATTCTCTTAGACCCATCTCCAAATCCTACACATTATAGTTAGTCTTAGAGCATGTCTAGCCCTAATACTCTAAATTGAGTCTCAGTTGCATTTTAAATTAATATATATATATTTTTTAAATTTAAATTTAAAATAAATAAAAATGTAACTAATCACAGACTGCCATCTCTTTTTTAATCTCTCAGATTTGCTGAGACAGTCTCTTTAATAATATACGTCTTACGTTCTCTCTCTTTTTCCCCTTTTTTTCTTCTTTTTTATTTTTCTTTAATTATAAAAGATCAGATAGATCTCTCTTATGATCGCCATCAGGCTTATTACTACATATATTATGATTTATGTGTTATCAGTCTCAAGTACCGTTAAGATTGTTTGAAGATAGGATTCTCGCGGTGATACGCCTCTCCAGTCGTAATATTGGCCATTTGGATTGAGGAAATAATCATCTACAAAAGGAGTGGTGTCGACAAAGAAGATCTCTGCAATCTCTGCCAGAATTTTTGAGCCATACATGTATGATTAGGTAACACAAACATGTAACATGCATATTTAACACTACATATGTATCTAATTAATATGAGTGTATATATACCAGCGTCTACGATGAAGGATCTCATGCAAATCCAACGGCTGTCTATTGACCTGAGGAGAGGACTCAACTGTGCTTCAACATCTCCTCTATAGTCGTGATTCCCCAAAACTGAGTATAATGGTCAGTGACATCTATTAGTCTCTTTTTCCGTTTTACCATTAGTTTTTTTTTTATAGTATTAAAAATTTAAAATAGGCCAAAAGAAAAAATCATATCTATGTGGCCAAGTAGAAATATTTAATAATTCCATGTTTGAGGAGAATCCATCATTGATCTAGACCAATATGGCAACTCCTCATCCCTCAAGTGGGAACCACTAGACCATCACCAATTGGTTACAGTGACATCTATTGTTCTCGCTTTAGCATTAGTTACATTTGAGTTATTGTAATTTCTAATGATTGGGGACATTATTACCAAGGTACCAAGGCTTTTGCAAGCTAGGAGAAGTGTAGATATTAGTAAAGGAGATTTGAAAGGCTGGATCGTCGATGCTTTTCATCCCATTATCGTAGATGTTATCGCCCGTTGATACCACAAAATCGATGTCCAACTTCTCCCCGATTCTTCCCATCTATGTGTTAACATCACGACAATATTCAATATATAACATGCAAATGTGTATATATAGTTCGTGTGGATAAAGACCTGGAGAGCAACTTGGGACTGGTTGTAGAGTCCACGTCTTCCCCAATCTCCAATGACCAGAAAAGTGACCGACCCATCAGAGTTTGGAGCTTGTTCGACCGTTGTGAGCTCGGCCTGGTGTTTTGGAGCCAAAGAGAGAATCAAAGTCACTACAATGCTCAAGGAGACGATTGCAAACTTAGAACCCATTCTCTTTTCTTTTGTTTATGTGATAAAAAGAAACATATATATATATAAGTCGACTGTGCATGTGAGTCCTAGTGGTTTCTCGCTTGTAAATAACATTTAGATAGTAGCTTCCACATGGTGGGCCAAACAAAGCTATGTATGATTAATCATAAGCTCTATATCATCTTTAGATAGCTTTATTTGAAATTAGTTCCCCCTCAAACAATTATATACAAATATTACATGTTTTGCTTTTTATCTCACCGTCACATGTATGATGTCACGTGAATCATACAACACCAAAATCTTTGAATTATTAGGAAGCATGTGATTGATTTTTAAATGCGAAGAAATCGTTTTATATTTGAGTGGTGAGTATGTAGATATGATCCATTTTGGATAGAAAAAAGGTTTATAATAGATCAGAAGACAAATTTTGCCCATACGCAATCAAGTTTTTGCTGTTCTCCGAAACAGCTCCGCGCAAATGCCAACTACTCGTAAGTGATGTACACAAATCAAATTCTCTACCAAAAGCAAAACAACAAAAATATATGCATCTACCATGCCATTTATAATCTTTATAGAACTGTTATATCCAATAAATTTGTTCAATTTTTTATTTCCAAATATAATTATATAACCAAAATAAGTAAATGTTACAAAAATTTACATAACCTAAATGGAAATACCACATAGTCTATGAGTTAGACCTCGTTTGTATCGGAAAAAATGGAATGAGTCAATATCACATAAGGAGACCTTCTAGATAGTCCAGCAGGTTTACCTACTGACTCAGAGAGTAAGTCGGTGGATGGTCTATTACTAATTTACTACCCTAGTCTTCGGCCAAAAGGATTATAGTCGAATATTAGAAATGGATGCGTGTTATAAATAAACTAAAACTGTACCACTATATTTGATATAGTGGATGATTAAGTTTAAGTAATAAAGAAGAAGAAGGAGGTGTGATAGAGAGAGAGAGTTACATATGTAGGTGAGAAGGAGATGGAGAGAGATAGTTGTACGTGGAGGAAGAAGAGAGAATTATAGAGTGAATTTCTTTCTATTGAACTTTCTGTTTTGTATTAACTTAACTTAATACAAGCATCGAACTCTCTATTTATAGAGGACTAAAATATTAAACTATGACAAGTCGGTAACTTTGAAGTCGATAAGATAAACTTAGTGTAGAAGTAAATATTAAATATTCATAGGGATAATTATCCTTTCTAACACTCCCCTTAATTATCCGCTGTATTATGTACGGTCTCGTTAAAAAACCTATGTCATAGAAAAACCCAATGGGATAAAAACTATGACTTAGGAAAAAGAGTACCGTAGCATAATCTCCCCTGGAAAAGATAAATCTTTTCTTTTCACAAGTTTTGTAGACGACGCATTCCGATACTGTGAACATGCTTCTTGAACACTGTAGTAGGAAGCGCCTTTGTAAAAAGATCGGCTGCATTGTCACTTGAACGAACATACTCGATGTCCACTTCTTGATTTTTCTGGAGTTCTTGAGTGTATGAGAAAAATCTTGGAGGAATATGCTTCGTTCTGTCACTCTTGATATAACCTTCTTTGAGTTGTGTGACACATGCAGAATTGTCTTCAAATATTTTTGTTGGCTCTTTCTCTGTGACTATTCCACTTGATTCTTGTATGTGATGAGTCATAGACCGGAGCCACACACACTCTCTACATGCTTCATGGAGAGCAATAGTTTCTGCATAATTTGAAGACGTTGCAACCAAAGTTTGCTTTTGCGAACGCCAGGAGACCGCGGTTCCACCAATTGTGAAAACATAACCTGTTTGTGATCTAGCTTTGTGTGGATCTGATAGATATCCTGCATCAGCAAAACCAACTAAAACACATTTTGAGTTTTTAGGATAAAATAATCCTAAATCAATTGATCCTTGAAGATAACGAAAAATATGTTTTATTCCATTCCAATGTCTGCGCGTAGGGGACGAACTATATCTTGCAAGCAGATTAGTAGCGAATGCTATATCTGGTCTAGTGCAATTTGCAAGATACATTAGTCCACCAATAGCGCTCATGTAAGGTACTTCAGGACCTAACACTTCCTCGTTATCCTCACAAGGACGGAATGGATCCTTTTCAACATCAAGAGATCTATTAACCATTGGAGTACTCAAAGGAGTTGCTTTGTCCATATAAAAGCGTTTTAACACTCTTTTAGTGTAATTTGACTGATGCACAAATATACCATCTTGGAAATGCTCTATCTGGAGCCCAAGACAAAACTTTGTCTTTCCAAGATCTTTCATTTCAAACTCTTCTTTCATATGAGTTCTTGCATCATCAATTTCCTTTTGAGTTCCAATCATGTTCAGGTCATCTACATATACAGCAATAATCACAAATCCTGACGAGGATTTCTTAATGAATACGCAAGGGCATATCGCATTGTTGACGTAATCTTTACTCAACAAATATTCACTTAAGCGATTATACCACATGCGTCCGGACTGTTTTAGTCCATAAAGTGATCGCTGTAATCTGACCGAACAGATCTCCTTAGCCTTTGATTTCAAATCCTCAGGCATTTTTAATCCTTCTGGGATTTTCATATATATCTCATTTTCAAGAGATCCATATAGATATGCTGTCACAACATCCATGAGATACATTTCAAGATTTTGAGACGCTGCTAAGCTCATCAAAAATCTGAATGTTATGGCATCCATTACGGGGAATATGTTTCTTCATAATCAATTCCCGGTCTTTGAGAAAAACCTTGAGCCACAAGTCGGGCTTTATATCTTGTGACCTCATTTTTCTCATTTCTTTTTCTTACAAAAACCCATTTGTGCCCGACGGGTTTTGTATTCTCAGGAGTTGTGACAATAGGTCCAAAAACACTTCTTTTATTGAGGGAGAGTAATTCAGCTTGGATGGCCATTTTCCATTTCTCCCAATCAGGTCTTTTCAGACACTCTGATATTGTTTCTGGATCTGGATCATCACTTTCATGATCAATTCTTTGTATACAGAAAAAGAGAATATTCCATCATCATCTTCTATTTCATTTCTTGTCCATACTTTTCCATTTTGGGCGAAGTTGATGGAAATCTCAAATTTTTCTGTATCATGTTCGTCTTCTGGACGAATCTCTTTCTCTGGTTCTTCAAAAACCAGTTTGTTTATGTCTTCAGGACATATTTCTTTACTAGGTTCTTCTTGAACCTTTTCTCCCAAATTCTTTTTCTTTCGGGGATTTTTATCTTTAGAGCCCATCGGCCTCCCCCTCTTTAATTGGACTTTGGGTGCATTTGCTATGCTTCCATCATTTTGTTCCTTAGAACATCTATCTTTGATGGAACGTTTGCAGCGGGTATATATGATTTCGTCACTCTTTTTGTATCTGTGAACGAATCTGGTAATTGATTTGCCATATTTTGTAAATGTATAATTTTCTGAACTTCCAATTCGCGTTGTTTTGTCGGGGGATCAAAGTGTACAAATTCGGTGTACACCATGTGAGGTCTTTTGGAACCTCTTTAATTCCTCCCCCTAACGCTGGAAATTCATCTTCATTAAAATGGCAATCGGCAAAACGTGCCGTAAACATATCACCAGTTTGAGGTTCAAGATACCGAATAATACTCGGTGACGTATACCCAACGTATATTCCCAATCTCCTTTGTGGCCCCATTTTTGTTCTTTGTGGCGGTGCTATCGGAACATAAACCGCACAACCAAAAACACGGAGATGGGATACGTTTGGCTCCTGACCAGATGCTAATTGTAATGGGGAATATATATTATAAGCACTTGGTCGTATTTGGAGCAACGCTGCAGCATGCAAAATAGCATGACCCCATATTGAAATTGGGAGTTTTGTTCTCATTATTAACGGTCTTGCAATCAGTTGCAACCGTTTAATCAAAGACTCAGCCATGCCATTTTGTGTATGGACATGTGGAACCGGATGCTCAACATCGATTCCCAATGACATGCAATAGTCATTAAAGGCTGTGAAGTGAATTCACCAGCGTTATCTAATCTCACTTTCTTAATAGTATAATCAGGGAATTGTGCTCTCAACCTGATTATTTGGGCAATGAATCTTGCGAAAGCCGTATTTCGTGTTGTCAAAAGACACACATGTGACCATCTACTTGATGCGTCAATTAATACCATAAAGTATTGAAACGGTCCGCATGGTGGGTGAATAGGCCCACATATATCACCGTGTATTCTCTCTAAGAACACAGGGATTCATTCCCAACTTTCGCTGGTGATGGCCGAGTTATGAGTTTTCCTTGAGAACATGCATTACATATGAACTCGCCCGTTTCTAAAATTTTCCCGTATTTCAACGGATGGCCATTTGAGTTTTGCACAATTTTTCTCATCATGACTGAACCTGGATGCCCTAGCCTTTCATGCCAGATTTTGAATGTACTAGTAAACTTCGGGTTTACTGTAACATATGATTCAGTCAGAGTAATATTTGTGCAATATAATCCGGAGGACACATTTTCAATTCTTCCAATATTTGTCCCTCCGATTTGATGCAAAGGATTTCAATGCCATTCTTATTTATAGTCTCTATGTGATATCCATTTTTACGGATATCTTTGAAACTTAATAAGTTTCTGTAAGACTTCGGGGAATATAATGCATCATTTATTTCAAACTTTGTTCCCCTTGGCATTGAAAAATTGGCTCTTCCAGAGCCCAATATTATTTTTGCACCACCAGAAATGGTATTCACGCTTTCAACGGAATCTTTAATTTTGAGACCGGAGAAATATCTTTTATCTTTGAGTATTGTGTGCGTTGTAGCACTGTCTGCAAGACACATATCTCCATCACGAGTCTCAAATTTCGTCATTTCTGGATTTAACAAAGATGCATTAATAAGTATTAAACAATACAAAGCTTATATCACAAGATACAAAATACCACATTAAAAACTATTTTACAACAAAAAGATCAAACTTTTAGGTTATCTTATTCAGGAAGATAACTATGTATATCATGTCCTTTTAGTCGTCTGTTTTTCCGTTGATCTCTTCGGAGTCAACCAGAAAATCTGAAACATCAAGATGAGTATCATCGTTTAGGCCGTGAAAGGAAGGACCGGGTTCATTGGAGATGAAGTTAGTCTCACTTTCTTTCTCCTTTGCTTTTTGTGATTCCCGGTACAGATCGGCTAAGTGTCTGGGTGTACGACAAGTACGCTCCCAGTGATTTTTCATGCCGCATCTGTAGCAAACACTTTCTTTTTGCTTTTTAGAATCTCGGCCGTAATCATTTGCTCGAGATCTTTTATATTCCTTTCATTGTTGGACTCGTCGGGACGGTACTCTTTTCCTTGTCCCCGACCACGTCCACGGCCACGGCCACGACCTCGGTTTCGACCATATCCACGTCCACGTCCTCGTCCATTATTTTGGCTGGACGATGCTACATTCGCTTCTGGGAATGGAGCAGCTCCAGTGGGACGAGTCTGATGGTTCATCATCACAAGCTCGTTATTCTGTTCTGCAACAAGGAGAACTTCCATTCAATTTTGAATAACGAGTATAGCCATTTGCCCGATATTGTTGTTGCAGGACTATATTTCCAGGGTGAAATGTGGAGAGCGTTTTTTCAATCATATCATAATCGCTCACATTTTCTCCACATAGCACCATTTGGAAATTATTCTGAACATAGCAGAATTATATTCAACAACACTTTTATAGTCCTGAAATCGGAGGTGTAGCCACTGGTATTTGGCTTTGGGCAAATCTATATATTTTTGATGGTCAAATCTTTCTTTCAAAGATTGCCAAAGATCCGCAGGATCTTCTTTAGTGATGTATTCATCTTTTAAACCATCGTGGATGTGATGAAGTAAAAGATCATGGCTTTCGCCTTTTTCTCATCGGATGTTTCTTTCGACTTGTCAATGGCATCAAGAAGCCCATTTCCTTTTAGATGCATTTTTGCACCTATTGCCCATGTCATATAATTGTTTCCAGAAATATCAAGGGCGGAAATTTCGAGCTTAGCCAAATTTGACATGATATCTGCATAGATCATATCAGTTCATTAATTAAATCAATTAAATTCAAATTTGCGTAATAAAAATTTGAGCATTATAACAGCATAAATTTAGTAAAAATAAGGTGCTGAATTTAAATTGCAAGAAAGTAAATAGCAGAAATTTAAATGGCAGAAAGTAAATAGCGAAAAAGTAAATTACAGAAAAGTAAATATTCAGGAGGAGGCAAAGTCTCAACTCCAAGAGGAGGTTTTTACCATCAACTCTTATATGATCTAAGGTGACATAGTCTACCATATGATCATTTGCTCGGAGTAGGTACAACCTAGCATCCCGGCATACATATAAAAAAAATGACAGAATATAAGAGCAGTTCGTGCTGATAACGTGTTATAAATAAACTAAACTGTACCACTATATTTGATATAGTGGATGATTAAGTTTAATAATAAAGAAGAAGAAGAAGGAGGTGTGATAGAGAGAGAGAGTTACATATGTAGGTGAGAAGAGATGGAGAGAGATAGGTTGTACGTGGAGGAAGAAGAGAGAATTATAGAGTGAATTTCTTTCTATTGAACTTTCTGTTTTGTATTAAACTTAACTTAATAACAAGCATCGAACTCTCTATTTATAGAGGGACTAAAATATTAAACTATGACAAGTCGGTAACTTTGAAGTCGATAAGATAAACTTAATGTAGAAATAAATACTTAAATATTCATAGGGGATAATTATCCTTTTCAACAGCGGTGACTTTTGGAATCATAGTCGGAATTATCATCCTCTTCTTCTGCATCGTCTGCTTTATCACCATTGAGGGCACTTGCAAGCGCCGCTCTTCATCAAGATGAGATGCTTTTTTTCAATTTTTTTTTCTAGCTAAGAAAAACTGCTTAACTTTTCTTATAATTAATTTCTTACTAGTTCCGTGTCTAGTAACCGTGATGGCTCTATGTTTCGCTGACTGAAATTTATTTGGTATTTTGTTTATTTACTAATTCTTTGATGAAGAGATGTATATCTATTTCGGCTTCAATTATTGTTACTAATTTTGTGTGGAAAAATTCTGTTATTTTAAAAGGTTACAATTTGTTACTATTATTCAATCGCAGTAACCGGAAGATTTTATATTGCCTATCTTACATTTCTGCTCATTTATATGAGAAGCTTTGGATGGATCTTTCCGTAAGGTGAGTGCGTTATCATACAATCTTGTTTCATCATGATGTTGCAGAACTTATATGTACGACGTCATATGAATATGTGTGTTATCATAATCTTGTTTAATTTCTGTCTTAAGAGGTTTAATTAGCATTTGAATTTTGTAATTTGTAGATTTGAAATCTATGCTTCTATTGTATGCACACATCTATTCTTTGAATCTGTATTTGAAGCCAACACTTACCCAAACTCGAGATGGCTTTCGTTTTGTGAAACTAGTGAGAGTAGGCGTGATGGTAACAAAAGTTTTGTAACAAAACCACTCTTCTTCAACACTTGTAGAATACTTTTACTTGTAAGATGTTTCTAGTTTCAGTTCTTAATTAAAGTGGAGTATATCATGATAAGATAAAATATAACAAGGTGATGAAACCGTGTCTTGACGCCGACGTGCCCAAAACTAAGCAAAAACGTGTAGCGAACCACACGTGCCAGCTTCTGTTTCTAGACTTGTTGTCAATTAAAAAACAAACGAAAAACCGGTTACAACGGTCAAAAGCAAGGGTGGCAAAAAGAAACAAAACTTAAAATAGAGACAAAAGAAAGGTTTGGTCTGAGAAAAAAAATAGAAGAGAAGAAAGGACAAAGAAGAAGAAGGAGGAGGAGGAGGCTGATGATGAAGCTATGGAAACGGGCTTCCGGTGCTATCAAAGACCGGAAAACCTTGTTTTCCATCGGCTTCTCCCGGAAAACCTCCTTCCGGAACCCTGACCTTGATTCCGCCATCATCCACGCAACCTCTCACGATGACTCATCCGTCGATTACCACAACGCTCACCGAGTCTACAAATGGATCCGCTCCTCTCCCTCTAACCTCAAGCCATTTGTCCACGCGCTCTCCTCTCGTGTTAACCGCACAAGAAGCTGGATCGTCGCCTTGAAAACCCTAATGCTCGTCCACGGTGTCCTCTGCTGCAAAGTCCCTTCCCTTCAGGAGATTCGTCGCCTCCCATTCGACCTCTCCGATTTCTCCGACGGCCATTCCCGTCCCAGCAAGACTTGGGGTTTCAACGCTTTTGTCCGAGCCTATTTCTCGTTTCTTGACCAATACTCTTTCTTTTTGTCCGACCAAATCCGTCGCCGCCACAAAAAGCCTCAAGCAGATTCGGTTAACCAAGAACTCGAGAGGATCCAGAAACTTCAGTCTCTCCTCCATATGCTTCTCCAAATCCGTCCGATGGCTGATAACATGAAGAAGACGCTTATCCTTGAAGCCATGGACTGCGTTGTGATGGAGATCTTCGACGTTTATGGAAGAATCTGCAGTGCCATCGCCAAGCTTCTTATCAAGATCCATCCAGCTGCTGGAAAAGCAGAAGCCGTGATGGCTCTCAAGATCGTAAAGAAGGCTACATCTCAAGGAGAAGATCTCGCTCTCTACTTTGAGTTCTGCAAAGAATTTGGGGTCTCAAACGCGCATGAGATCCCTAAATTCGTCAGAATCCCGGAAGAAGACATTCAAGCAATCGAGAATGTCATCAATGGAGTCGACGTAAAAGAGGAGACAAAGGAGATGGAGGAGGAAGTAGAGGAAGAAAAGGGTATCATATTAGTGGAGAGGCCGGAGTTGAAGACAATCATAACCGATAAATG
The DNA here is from genome assembly GCA_902728155.2 of Microthlaspi erraticum. NCBI lineage: Eukaryota > Viridiplantae > Streptophyta > Magnoliopsida > Brassicales > Brassicaceae > Microthlaspi > Microthlaspi erraticum. Next base: position 77,633 of record CACVBM020001131.1, on the reverse strand, counting down.
GGAAGTTTTCGAAGACGACTATTTTTTAACAAGTCATGAGATTAAAGAAGCTGATCAGCATAGAAAGTACGACGTGGATCCGAGTCCGCTGCCTCTTATAGTTATCGACGAGCCAGTTTACTTCACTCACACGTTACCAGATTTGATTACCTTCTAATTGCAACTTGGTCAGTTTTTTTTGTTTATATTATTGTCTTTTGGTTCTCTTCTGTTTTTTTTTTCCTTTCTTGTGTTGAGTATGCGAATGGTAATAAACGTTGGTTAGATATAATCTCAAGCTTTCCACGATTTTATTTAGTACGCATATTCTTTTTTAATCTTATGAGGGTGATCGGATGCTCCCGAGGAGGCGAGGAGTGATGTAGGAGATATTTTGGAGATTTTCACAAATTTCCTTTTTCTTAATTATGTTTTTCCTTTTGGGTTTTGGATATTTTCTAGGGTTTTGTTTTCCTATATAAACACTTTTAAGTTGTAGCCATGAAGGCATATCATATCTTATTATTCTAATTAATCAAAGCAGAGAGCTTTTCTCTAATCTGGTGGATTTCCAGAGTTTTCTCTTCAAGTTCATGCTTGTGAACTTGAATTCAATCTAGGTTTAGTGCTTGCTATTCCTAGGGTTTTCCGACTGCGTCAAGTGGTATCAGAGCAGGCTTTCTCCTGTCTCTTTTTCGAGCTTGAACAGCTATGGGAGATCAACCATTGACCAAAGCAGATTTTCAGGGTTTTACCGTGGCTCTAACCTCGGCCCTAACTGCTTTGACTAATCAGATGAAAGTTTTAACCAATCAGACGGAAGCTTTAACCAACAAGGTTATCAAAGCCGGACAAAGAGAAAGGAGAGGAGAACGAATTAGGGTTCTACATGTTCAAGACAATAGTGTCGAATTTAGCAATCACATGAACATGCTAATCGATAGATTGAAGATAGCCGGCAAAAGTCAGAAAATAGACAAAGAAGGAGATTCAATTAGGGTTCCAAGAGATGAAAACAATTGTGTTGTTGTTATTGAAAACCCTAGTTCTCTTGAAGAAGACTTTGTAGAGAAAGAGATTGATCAACAGAATCTGCATGATAATAATGCTTTTCACACTAAGGCAGATATTTCATTATCCTATGAAATCCCAGAAGTGGAGAAGACAGAAGTTCCAGAAGGAGTGCTAGTGATCTACAAAGATTTTAAGAAACTGATTGCAGATGAACAAGGGAAGAAAAAGATTGATGTTGGCAAGCAGAAGGGAACCAAAGTTTTCAAAGAGGATGATGATTTAATTGTGTTCCTCCATAACAAGAAGTTTCAAGTTGTTACATACAACAAAGCACAACCTAGCAACTATGGTCAGCCTTTTAAAGAAGATGTGATTATTTATCCAGAAAAGAATTTGAGGAATAATAAGCTCCAACCTAGCAAATATGGTCCTTTCAAGGTGTTGCGGAAAATCAATGATGATGTTTATGTAGTGGCTCTCCAGTTTCTAAGACTTTCAATGTGGTTGGCATTCATGAGTACCATTCATATGAGATTCTTAATCTAGAAGAGAACTCGAGGTCGAGTTCTTTAGAGGTGGAGGAGACTGATGTAGGAGATATTTTGGAGATTTTCACAAATTTCCTTTTTCTCTAATTATGTTTTTCCTTTTGGGTTTTGGATATTTTCTAGGGTTTTGTTTTCCTATATAAACACTTTTAAGTTGTAGCCATGAGGCATATCATATCTTATTATTCTAATTAATCAAAGCAGAGAGCTTTTCTCTAATCTGGTGGATTTCCAGAGTTTTCTCTTCAAGTTCATGCTTGTGAACTTGAATTCAATCTAGGTTTAGTGCTTGCTATTCCTAGGGTTTTCCGACTGCGTCAAGGAGTGAAAGAGAAATCTGATCTTCAATTGGAAAGACTTGATCGTTGGAACAGATCACGTGGCCTTGATGGGATTTAATTACTGGATATTTGAGTAACTAATGATCCATGTTTACTAGATTCTTAGCTATATGATCATGGTTGGTTATGCAAAGTAGCATTTCCGAGTTCCATGAACCAAGTAGGAAAATATCTCGAGCTTTAGCTCGGGCTTATGATCGATGGGTTTGACATGGAGAAGGCTGTGGACCTTGGATCATGAATGTATAAGAAGATGGTTCAACAGAAAATGTATAAGAAGATGGTATTATTTTTTTTGTATTTGTGTAATTTATTTTTTGTCGCTTGTATTTGTGTTAGTTATTAAACACTTTTCAGATTATTTATACTTATGAGTTATGAGCCTCTTCACAATTTGCATGGTGGGTACTTTATTGTCTTTGATTTGGTAATAGAAAGTTAATCATTTTAACTTGACTTCTTTGATATGAAATGTTTGTAAATTTGATTTGAAATGAAAGCAATAACGTAGATGAGAAGTCGCTATCGTTCATAAGAATTGGTATGGCCAAAGCAAAGACTTTTAGGATGGTCATAAATTTTTTAGGACTAGTACTTTCTTACTAATAATTCTAGACCCCAACCAAAATTACTAAACGTATCACAAATTAAAAGACTAAAAACGTTGTACAACTAATCTATTTTTTAGAAGTAGATTATTCTGGTTTGTCCTAATTGTGATGCAATAAGTTGGAAAAGAAATTCCAAGAACTCAATTTAGGTCTTTTTAGTTATGAATAAAATCAACTGAAAACCATTACGGATCTCCAAAAGATGTTGTAAGTATGTCTTACTATACCAAAACTTGGTCGTTTGACTCGTGTCTATCGTAAATCTGCCTAAATAAAGACAGAACAAATCTGCCTAAATTAAGGCAGATATAAGCAACTATCTTGTGTGTTGTAGCCATAACACATTTAAAAGACACTTATAGAGTGTGCCCAAGTCATAATCGATGCCGAAAGTATATCATATTTGGTGTTAGTACGTCTTAGCCATAGCCATAGCCGTAGGCCCATAGCCCATAGTAGAGACTAGAGTACACAAAACTTCTCTCTAAGCTACACTAGTCTTATTAGACTTTTATATTAAGTTTGTCTAAGGTAGTAGACTTGCTATAAATGTGACATAAGTGTGTCATTATAAACATGAGGAGAAGAGAGTAGATCTGGATTTGAGGATAGTAACGTCGACGAGAGAGTAGGGTTAAAGGCGCTTGCCCGCCCATGTGGGCATGAGATATCTAAAGCTTTCTATGAAGATTACGACCGACTAAGACTCTAAGAGACAATGTCAGTTTTATATATTTATATGTAAAACCTTTTTTGTTACTTTATGGGCTGTCAAGAGAACTTTTTATCTCCTCCATTGTTACTCCTTCAAAAGCAAAAAGCCGATGGGGGCCAAGTCTCATGTTACATGACTCCTCGTCGTTAAGTATAAGCTAAATTAGATAAGTTAATTTTACATTAAATGCAAAAAAAAAGTTAGATAAGTTAACAGTGATAGTACTTATTTAGTTATTTTGTGTACTTGTCTCTTTTCATCGATTGACGCAATTTGTACCTCACATTTAATTAGAACAAGTCACGAATGTAATACTTTTACTTTTGCTATTCATTGTTACTTTCCGTAGGCAATATGTAGGGATGTTTCAGATTTTTGTAGAGACTTTGTGTCAATATGAAGACCAGACTTCAATATGTTGGTATAATTTGTTTTGTGAAAGGACGATGAATTTAACGAATATAATTCTTGAGGGTTCAGTCCTCGAAAAAGTCTCAGAAGAAATGTCTTATGTTCAATTTCAAATGGTATATTATTAAAAGCAGTTATACATAAACATAAGTATGAAACAAATGAAAAATAATGATACAGAAATGCGAGCATTCGAAGCATTGTTTATAATTGTTACGGTAAGAATACATAACTCTCCGATTCATTTTGGGATTATTATTACTAAACTGTTACAAAACAATCTCCCTTAATCTACATAAATTATTAGCAAATCGTGTTGGGATTCGAAACTCAGACTTATGTTTAGAAGCGTTGATTCTCTTCAACAACCACTAGACTAAAGGATTCCACAACATAACATAACAATTTCATAGTACCTAAAATTCAGCAACAAATCTCCTGGCTTCTAAAGCAGCATTTTGGCTCTATCGTGACACTTAAAAACCAGTCCAAACTCCGTCTAAAAAACTGATATGATGGCACCACATTGTATAGATTCCGTTTTACGTTCCTCACCCACACAGACACAAGACATGAGTTTATTGATTATGAGCACACAACACACGTAATAATAAGTAATGATTTTTCCGACTTCCAAAACAAAAACTCTCATGACCCCTTTATATACACATATATAGTACCAGGCTACCAGCTAGCCATAGCAATTATAAACTAGTAGTATCTCATAGTGTGCATCATTAGTACTTGTGAGAATAGTGAAGTTTCAATTCAAAATTAATCGATACGGATTGGTGTATGTTATTATACTAATCAATGTTAACCCTTTCTCAATTCTAATATAGGATCTCTAACAAGATGTTCTTTTTGTACTGATTGTTTCTTTCTTTCTCATTGATTATACTAGGTCTTGCGCGGGCCTTGTTTGCGATAGTTTTATCATATTTGAATTATGATGGTTTTGTATTAACTTTCATGTTTTTGGTATGCTTTGAGTTAACCCAACTACTAACATTAAAAATACGAACAATTTGTCTTTTATTTTATTAGAATGTTAACACCCCCACTTTATCTCGAGTTTCCTATTTCCAAAATTTTAGTATGTTATAAATATTATGTTGCATTTGACTCAACATTAAAATTTGTAAGCATAATGAAAAATCGCATTTGCACCCGAAATAAGATGAAAAAATAATATATATATATTTTTACATATCTACTTTGTTGTGGTAGCATATGAGCCTCATGATCATGACCATTGATTATTTTCTAATATGTTAGTTTTGTAAATATTAATTATATTTTGAAACAAACATATCACAATCTTAAAATTTTCATGTTTTTCACTTCAATTAAATTTATATATAAAAACTCGACTTCTGTTTTTAAAAAACAAACTCTAACTCTAATTTCTCATTGGCTTTTTATTATCTTAATTAATATATATACAATTTTTTAACTTGTAAACACATTATAACATTTTGAAATATAAAAAGGTAAATATATTTCATTTCAAGTTAAATATATTTTTACTGATATTCAATTTTTTGATAACTTTTAACATCAAATTATCACATACTTTAGTAACTTAATTGTGTATTTTTCTTAGTTTTATTTATATTAAAATATAAATATATGCAAAGAAATATGAATAGTCATATATTAAATTTTCTTAAAAACAATTTAATGAAATTTTTTGCTGATGTGGACACTCTTAAAGGAGAGAGTAAGAGCAGATACAACGGAAATACTCTCATAGGCTCTAATAACTCTAGGTTTAAAAAGAAAAAGAAAAAAAGAAAAGAAAAATGAGATGTCAAGAGAAAAGAGGAGAGACGTATGCTCCCATAGAGCCTGAAAAAAACCGTCTCTCAAAATAAGCTTGTCACATGTCAGTTTATAATTCGCCTGTTTATTTATTTCTTATATGCTTTTTTTTAAAAACTTTTTTAATATATTTTGAAGCTTCGGATGGGGCTCTCCATTGTATATGCTCTAACTCTCTAATTATATACTTACTCCGTTTCAAATTAGTTGTCATTTTGGCAAAATGTATCTACAAATATTTGGACGTATCTAGACATGTTTTGCATTACATATATATCTAAATAATTACAGATATATTTTCCCAAAACGACAATTAATTTGAAACGGAGGGAGTATAAGATTTAACTAACAATGTTTTTCCTATTTTATCTGTTTCGATTTAGTGGGCTCTGATAATATGTGCAAAATCGATTACTTTCAATAAATATACCTAATGGTAATAAGTGACTGTCACATATTCTTCAAACATTAACGTTGGTCTCCTTACAGTATTTATTTATAATAACATGACATCCATTATTTTACAGCTTATGGTTTATTTTTTTTACAGGAGCTTTACAGTGTAATCAGTTGCACAAGTGTGTGAGTTGTCGTCTTTTTCAGGAGTTAAATTAATTGATATTTTTCTTGAAAAGAAACTTCAAAATTTTTGTGGAGAATAAGATTTTGTGAAATGAAATAATAATGACTTCGATTTGTTTTGTTGTGAAAGGGGATGTTCTTTTGTTTCTTCTCTAAATATCTGTGGGCTCTTAAGTTTCAACCCCGTTTCCATTAGGTCACATGTATGTATGTGTATGCATTATGCATATACACACATATACATATATAGAGAGAGAAAGAGAGGGAGAAACAAAAAAAAAAGAGAGAAAGACGATGATGAGTGTTTGTAAAGTAGAAGATTAAACAATCAAAGACCATACGATGCCTTCTCCAGGTAAGGTGCGAGCGAGGTCAATGAAACAATTAACAAAAAGAAGAAACTTTTTTAACCATGAAAATTAAAAGAGGAGAGTAAAGGGAAAAGATAAAACTTTTAGGCCTCAAAAAAGAGAGCTGAAACAAAAGTTGGTTTCAGAAAGAAAAACCCTTTGTTTCTCCCTCTTAACTCATCTCTCTTTCTTCCTCTATTAGTAAAGCTGAGACAAGCACTATCCACCAAATAAAAGAAGAAAAGAAGAAAAATCTCTAATCTCCCACATGAAAAAACAAAAGATTCTTCAAATTTGCTTTTCTTTTTCAGTAGTGACACAGTAATATGTACACTTCCTCCAATACCACACGGTAATATGTACAAATCGCATCCGATGATAGATTACGAGAAAAACATCAACCATCGGAACTTTCCCTCTTCATCTTCATCCGATCTTCTTCTTGCCATCAATGGAGGAGCCTCAGTGGCCAATAAGAGAAAACGTAGACCAGCAGGGACACCAGGTTTTTAAATATGATTCAGTTTTAAGTTTTTAAAATTTGTATTGTCTATTACTCTATTATTAGGTTTTCAATAATTCAGCTAAAGATCTGATTTATGGGATTGGGTTTGCAATAACTTCCCAAAAAGTGTTTTTCTTCTCCAAATGAGTTATAGATATAATTATTATTTAATTTTTTAATAACTCACCTAAATATTTTATTGTTTTGTTTGTGTATTGGGGTTTCAATAAATGAAAGTTCAGACAAGTAAATATGATTTTGATGTTGGTTTTTGCGTTAGCTTCCCAACTAGAGTTGATTTTCGAGGATCGAAATTGATATTCCAAATGGCTAACCAAAATATATCATTTTTATCTTGTGTGTTCGTGGTGACAGATCCAGATGCAGAGGTGGTATCTTTATCACCAAGAACGTTGCTGGAGTCAGATCGGTACGTGTGCGAGATCTGCAACCAAGGGTTTCAGAGAGATCAGAATCTCCAGATGCACAGAAGAAGGCATAAAGTGCCATGGAAGCTTCTAAAGAGAGAGAAGAAAGATGAGGAAGTTAAGAAGAGAGTCTACGTGTGTCCTGAGCCGACGTGTCTCCACCACGACCCGTGTCACGCCCTCGGGGATCTTGTTGGAATCAAGAAGCACTTTCGCAGGAAACACAGCGTCCATAAGCAATGGGTTTGTGAGAGATGCTCTAAAGGCTACGCCGTTCAATCTGACTACAAAGCCCATCTCAAAACTTGCGGTTCACGCGGTCATTCCTGCGATTGCGGCCGCGTTTTCTCCAGGTTCCCCATCATCTCACTATCATCTTTCATTCTTTACTTTACTTAAAGAGTGTGGTGAATTTATTAGATTTTCTTTGGGAAACCCTAATAAATAGTGTGTCTATAATGATTTTAGTTAACTGGCTTTTCCAAAGTCATATTTGTTGTTTTCTTGAGATTTTATTAATTTAGCTTTTTAGGAAAGATTATAAATGGAAATTTGGAGTCCTTAAACTAAACCAAACAATGATTTATAATATGGAGGTATATTATTATGCACATCGATTTTCATTTTTTGAATGTGCACACAGATTTTGACACAGCCTACCAATAGAAGCTCAGTGCTCGACTATTCCCAGATAATTTTGTTTTATTTAATCATATAGTTATATATTATATTATATGGCTAATTAGTATGTGATCTCACATTGACCCCATTACGGATTTCCATTCCCCACGCTTTGTTGCATTTGTTTAATACACAAACTAAAAAGTCTTATAATCACATAATCCCTTTCCAAAGATACCTAAATCCATAACTCAATTTTATATTATTGACTTCTTCTTTTGATTACGTAAACTCCATCAAACACTATTCCTAGTGTTTTTAAACTCTTAACTTTAAACACTATACACTAATTTCAGTTCTTTTGGTTATCAAAACAAATATATACATATAGCTCATTCTTAATTCTTGTCTTGCTTTTTTCTTTTCAGGGTTGAGAGTTTCATAGAGCACCAAGATACTTGCACCATCAGGCAACCTCCACCCAGCAACCACCGTCCACAGCAGCACACGGCATGCCCTGCCGCTCCACCAAGAATCTTTTCGACCGCAAGCTTTGGCCCTTTATTGCATGGACTTCCTTTGTTAAGACCACCGCCACCGTCAAATCAACGCTCACTAGATTTGGCTTACCCTTACAACACTTCAGCAGCTCCTTTCGAAAGCCTCGAGCTTCAATTATCCATAGGTATGGCGAAAACATCAGCACAAGTAAAGAGAAACGAAGAGATAGAGGCGAGTTTAGCAAAGGAGAGAGCTTATGAGGAAGCCATGAAGGCGGATCAAATGAGACAAGAAGCCAAGAGGCAGATAGAGATGGCGGAGACGGATTTTGAGAATGCCAAGAGAATAAGGAAAGAAGCGAAAGCCGAGCTGGAGAAGGCTCATGTTGTTAGAGAAGTAGCAATCAAGAGGATCAATACAACAATGTTGGATATCACTTGCCACTCTTGCAAGCAACTGTTCCAGCTCCCTGTTATGGCTGATGAGAGCACGTCATCTCTTGTTATGAGTTACGTTTCTTCGGCGACAACGGAAGGGGAATGCGAGTGAATGAAATGAAATGATGGTACGTTAGTGTTTACCATTTTGTGGATCAATTTTTACTATATGCATCATTTTTTGTCACTGCTGAATTTACGTAACGATTGTAAATTTCGAAGAATTATTTTGGACTTCGGGTATTTGAAAATAATTTATGTAACATATTTCTTGGTTTTATATTTTAGTTATTTGGTTTTGTGTAACTTAAATACGATTTTTTTCCCAAAAAAAAAGATATGGTAGTTAATGGTGTGGGGTTTGTTTTATTTGTTGGTGTAATTAAGTTGTATCTTTTGCATTAGCGTAATAAAATGGTTTTAGAAAAGTTTTGTTCTCTCAAAAAAGTTAAAACCGATGTAGAGCACTCTAGACAAACAAAAAAACAAAAAACAATAATGAATGGAGCATTGATTGAGGAGGGGAAGGAGTAGTAATTTGCATTAAAGTGATAGAGGTCAAAATTTTGTGCATAAAATTATCAGAAGGAAATGATTGGTGTCCACCTAATAAAATATGAGCACGAGTCGCCTCTATCTCTCTTTCCCATCTTTACATTCTCGTAGTTGTAAACTTAGTCTCAATCCAACCAAACAAGAAATCATCTGTCTCACATAAATACGGATTCTTATAAGATGCCATTTGGAAAAGAAAAGAAAATTAATTGTTTCAAAAGTTTCTCAACACAAATTTTTACACGAGAAGAGGCAACTGAGGCAAGGCTATGTAAAATAAATGTCTTTGGCTCTTATGACACTACAAAAGAAGAAAAATAAACATATGTAAAGAAACGTGTAGCGAGATCCATCAAGACGAATACATAAAATAACAGATCTAGTGATATCAACTAAAATAAGTCCAAGAAAATATATATATTTTTCTATATCGGGATGAAACAAATAATATATAGTAATATACTATAATGTTAGGACAAATAGTAGTCAAGAAGATGGAAACTTATATAACACAATGTGATCAAACTACGTGATTTGTGTGTGTGTGTGTGTGAAAAAGGGCTAACCTACGTAATTGAGATTAATCATACAAGATAATTTAGCTACTTTTGTAGAGATGTGTTCTTGTCAAATAAAATTCTATACACTAAGTACGAATAAAAGATTAGCATTATGGCGATTTTAAAAGGGAGTCTATAATCTATTTTTTTTTTGTATGTATGTTGAAGTCTATATTCTGTGGATAGGTCAAGCTTTTGAATGGTTAAAGTTTTTGAGTTTTATTGTAACAAACGCCGTACTCTTTTGGTTAAAATTTAAAACAGGAGTAGTATTTATACGACTTCTCTTGGCAAAATTATATAAATACGAGGAACCATGTGCTATAAAATGGGAGGAACAAATTCAAAGATGCCAATTCATCATGAAAAAAGTTAAAAAATCAGTGTGAAAGATAGGGAGGGAGAGAGATATGGAATGATGTAAAGTTGTAAACACATAGGGAAAGAGAGAGATAGAGAGAGGAAGTAAATGGAGTTTTCAGAGCAGAAGTGGTTGTCGTTTCCTATAGAAGAAAAGAAACGACATGAAATTCAGTGCCCAAAAGATTGAAATGGTGGTTAGGAGTCAGGCTTCAGTCTCTCTCACACCTGACACTTCCCTCACTTCCATGATTTTCCTTCTTCTCTCCTTTTTCTCTTTTCTTACTTCTTCTTTTAAGCCCCACACACACACACTCTCTCTCTCTCTCTCATCTTATGTCACTTCATGGATCTCCACGAGTATCAAATCCCAGTCTCTTATGTTTGTTCGTTTTCGTTGTATGGCTAGGACTTTTACCGGAAACCCAAATCTAAACCATGAATCCGAATTAAAATATAAAAATATCCATTCCGTTTATATATTTCTAAACCCAAAAACACGATTTTTTATATTTAAAAAAAAAACGAAAAATCTGAAGAAAACCCAAAAGCTTGTTCGGGTTTCATGTACAACTCGAAAACCGACCTAAACCCGAAAACCCTGAATAGAACCCAATCCAAAATTCAAAAATACCTAAAGAGTTTTTGATATCTCTCCGAAATCCAAAACCCAAAAAATCCGATCTGAACCCTTACTCGAAACCCGAAGTGCCAGCTCTACTTGTATACTCTCTCTGTTTCTTTAAAATAATTTTTTAAGTTTTTCACATATATTAAGAAAACAGATTAAAATTAAATCATAAAAGTATAAATTCTTTAAATTAAACAACTTTAAACCAATAGGAATACAAGAAAAATAATAATAGTCATTGGATCTGAATTTTTTAATTTAATCAAGAAAAATTACTTTGAAAACTTTTAAAATTTATCTTTAAGGAACAATAAAAAAATGCTAGAAAATAAGCAAATACTAAAGGATAAGTACATGGAACTTGTTATCAAATCTGAGTTATCTACACGGACGGACACAAGTCCGTAAACCCAACAAGGCCCAAACATGAAATAAGGTAACAGTCAGTCTATGGAAATAGTTTCCATGTCTGTATAAGAAGCAAAAATCTATTCAAGATGATTTAAGAACAAGTTCCATTCCATGTAATTTGTGTAGGAAATTTTGCTCTACATTAATACGTTGAGGCAATGGTCTCTCATAAGATTTTGAATATTGTCGCATCACCGAAACAAAAATTGGTGTATAGAATTCGAATCGTTTCACATCAGAATCTACGTCAACTATTTTAAATCTGACGATTTTTATGTTCAAAGCAACCTCTACTAATGAATCGCAGCTTTGGAGTTTCGATCATTTATGCATGTTTATCAAAAAACAACAAGCCAACTTTAAATAGTCGTAATTAGAATTTGGTAAAGCTTGCAAATTTTTAGTATAACAGAAAATATAAGCTTTAAAAATCAAGATAGATATCTGTATTTCAGACAAGAACACTAGAATAGAGAACTCTCGAAGATAATTCGATATTCTACAAACATAAAACTTTGACATAATAAAACATCCAAGTGCAAACCACAAAGCCAGCTTAATCCAGGTGAGTAATGAGACATTGAGAAACTAAAAAGAGCAGAGTCAAAATCTTTTGGGTCTCTCTTTTTCTAAGAGGTTTCAACGTCAGAGAGATCCAAACCCTCACGGTAAAGCTCAAGGCCACTAGGGCTCCATCTGCAGACTAAGCTCAGTTTGAAAGTAGCCAACTTCATCCCCAACAGACGCTGCAATCATCATATAAAACAAAGTATGAGCAAATTCTCTAACTTTCAGAACACAAAAACACAAAAAGGAAAGGCTTTTCGGATAGCGATTCTTCTTACCAAAATGCGGGAAGATTCTGGCGAGAGTGGTTTCCCTTCTTCACAAACTACAAAGTCGGAGATTAACTCTATCGTACCTACACAGCAAATCAGCAAAAGAAGTAACTTTTAGGATCAAGATTTCTTGCAAAATCTCGTACGATAAACGGAAACTAAAATGGTGAGAGAGAGACAAGAAACCTTTGTTGAGTCTAACAGGCATACCCTGCTTCCTAAGAAGCGGCTCCATGTCATGTGTGAACTGTTCTAAAGGACCTTCCTTCAATTCAACCTGATACCAAAACAGAGTTTTTTCAGTAACTAAGAATCAAAGTGATGCAGAGTTTCAAGCTTCTTTGATATATACAGAGATGGTGCAAGATCTATTTCACAAACCGTTTCAACAGCAGTGCTTCCGGTTCTTGAAAAGTCGGCATCTTCATAAGCGTTAAACAAGCTGTGCAAATGAAACCACAAGAAGCATTTTTGAACGGTTAGGAACAAAGAGACAATGGATACAAAAAATAACTCAAGCTCCAAAGCAGATCATAAAGGCTTTACCTTTCGACCTCTTCCTTTGGCATATCAGTAACAAGAAGTCCAGCATCACCATGAAGCAGCTGAAAACAGTACCACACAAACATGCGTCAATGCCTAAAACAAACAACCATTGTGAGAAAAAAGCAGAGTAAACAAACAAACACAAACCTTGGATACTTTGTAGATACCAGGACGGATCTCATCAGAAGCAGAGCGGCCGATAGCAACCTGCATGACTTTGTTCGAGCCAAGGAAGAACCTGTGACGAACATGAACCAAAATGATATCAATAAACACTCAGTTACATTCAAGTGGCACCCAAGTTTATTCTATGAGTTGAAGAAAAGAAAGAAAACTGACTTTCCATTGTGCCTAAACTGCTGTCTAAACTCTTTGAATTTGAGATTTCTCATGTTTTCAAATGAGAAAACATAGACCGATGTGAACTTCTCCACTGCCTCTCTGATTCCATTCACAATACACTCTTTGTGCTCTCTTCCTTTCTTCTTCGTCTTCGACAAAGTCACTGCATCAATAACAACAACAACAACATAAGCAAAGATTTGGGTTTTCTTAAAAATCCTAAAAACCCTAAACCCTTGACGGCGGCGGCTACAAAACTAACAACAGACAATAGAACCATGAAAGAGTAGAGGAAGAAAGAATTCAAACCTGGTCTGTCTCTCTTTGATTTAGGCATATCTTAGGTTTTCGGATGTATGAACTTGCAAGTGAGAGATCAACCAAAAAACGGCTCCTTTCACTTTTCTTCTCTAGACTGAAAACCCTCGTGCCCTTCCCTCTGCTTTTAATTCGTCTTTTTCTTCTTCAATTCGGATCCCTAACTTAACCCGACCCGGATTCGGCCCAGATCCGGCCTGTTTTTGAATATATGGGCCTAAGTTTGTTGTCGTTCGAGTTTGGTGGCTTGACATTTTGACTTTTGACTTTTGAGAGAGAGACATTTGGTTAGCTCAACCAAAAACGCAACTAGTGAAGGAAAAGCTCTGTTTTTATTAAAGAAGAGATAAATCCAAACGTGTACAATAATCCATAAGAGGAAAATCAAATTTACAAACAACAAACAGTAAAAAATGTCTGAGAAAAAAAAAAAACTGTAAAACATCATCCATGAAGACATTGCTCTTCAAGGCCTTCCTACTTAATTCAGAAGGATTCACAAGGAATTAAGGAAAATATAAACAACAGAAATTGCTACCCACAGTATTACATGAGAATACATTCTTTATTAAAAACAACACAATGAAAGAGTGTAATATAACAATCCAAACCTCCTTTCTCCAACCTACATGCACTTGCAAACAAATTTGAGTAAAAATCCCAAAATATGTTAGAAACACTGAAAGGTTTTTCATCTTCTGGAAACTAATTTTTGTACCTTTCTACACAACCCCAACAGAGATTTTCCTTTTTAAGAGTCTTGTATTGTATCATCTAGGATGGTCTGAGTTCTGGTTAGCTTCTCTATCTACATCTCTACGTCTCCTACTAACTGATCTCCCCAAGAGAATCCTTCTTTGGCTCCTGATCCGGTTTGCCAACGACACTGCCCCATCCTCCTCAGGTCCAGAGGATTCCACATCACTCTCGTCGATCGTTAAGCCATTTGCATCCGTTCCTAGATCGTGTGATGTGTCAGATGCAAGACCAGTCGAATCAGAGCGCCTTGCGTTGTTGTTGTCTCCTGATGCTCCAAAAGACTGCAACAGAAGGAACACATTCACTAGGTTTCTACCTATTCCAGCAGTAATCCTCCCTACCTCCTCACTCTGCTCATCATCATCATTATCATCCTCGTCTGAATCTGAACCGTATGCACCTCTCTCAATCACGTAATCCCCGAAAACCGTGGCACCAGGCATCGTCGACCTGATTGTGCTGATCACATCGTTACGTTCCTGCTCAACCTCGAAGCTTCTCCATTTCTGCTCCACATCAGGGTCCACTTCACGCGGCTGAGCACAAGGATGGTCCGATTTCATGTGTTTCCTCAGCTCCTTAAAGCTTCCACCAAATGTGCAACTCTCCTGCATACAGCTCCTCTTCTTCAGATTCAGATCGTCTCTTGCAGGCTGCACAATCGTCCAACCTTTGACCTGGCCTCTACACAGTGGGCATTTTAGATTGGCAAGCTCAGACTTACTATCAATCGGTTGCTGATGCGATGGCAGTAGCTTAGCCGACGCCTTCTTGTACTGATCTAAGCAGTTGGAATACCGGAAGCTGGTTGCACACATGTAAGGACGACAACCCTTGTCGTGAGATGAACAGAGGAGAAGCACAGCATTGTGAGGACACTCCATACAAACGGAACATACAGCATCCTCCCACTCGTTCTTCTCCATCACCCTTGGACACTTGTTTGCTGCAAGCACGCTCCTCTTCTTCGAAGATGTGAATTTGTATGGCCTTGCTCTGATCCGTCGGGCAGAAACTCTGCGCCTAGCCCTTCTAACTTTCGCCATTTTCTTCTACCTGTAACAAGTTGTAGCCACACGCTTAGCAAAAGAGTTCATGAAAGAAAAGCAAGATATGTCTATCAAGAACACACATTTCACAAGAATAGTCAAAAGAAAGTGATTCATCATAACCAAGAAACGTTTACATCCATAGAAAAAGACTTACCTAGATAAAACAATAACTAGATTCTAAACTAACAGCATAGCTGCAACTTCTTCATTAAGAAGAGACAAATCATACAATCAAGAATGTAACTTGTACCTGCTACAAAACAGATGGAGTTTCAATGCAGAGAATGGAGAGACATAGTCGTGTATGATCAATAAAAAAGGAAAGGAATCACAGAAAAAAAAAAGAAAAAAGAAAAAAAAGATGGAAGATGTGCCAACACGTTACATGATCGACACTCTAAAGCAACGTGCTTTCACCAAACATTCACGCGACATGGCAGTGAATCAATTAATAAAGAAACAAGAAGAAAACCGTCGTCCATGTTACAAGAATCCTTAGCTCACATGGAGCAAAACTGCTTTCACAAATCTCAGATCCAGAACAATTAATAATACTATATGTTAAGAAAGGAAAGAAATAAAAAGAACACTACTTTACTAGCTAAACGTTCTTAATTACCATAGCCATATGTATCCTTGACATATTCTATCTCCGAGCTGATTAAAACAATTCATACTAAGCTTCAACGACTGAGGAATCAAATCTGAATCGAAATAACTTAACCCAAAGCTGAAAATTCGTACTCCATAGTAATCAAATTACACCGATTTCACAACCTCTAACACCAAAATTCACAAAAAACTGTAAAATTATAAATCCATTTTCTTATCTTGACATACAAACTCCACAGCGATACAATTAGGTCCAACACGACCAACGATCGCCGTAAAAATACGCAGGAAATGGAAATTGCAGCCATACCGGATGTATACAGCGACGCGGCTTAAGACTTGAGCTCGAGAATTGAGGGAACAAAGGATGAAGAGACCGGCGACGGGAAATGGACGCCGGATAAAGAGAGAGAGAGGAGGGAAATTACGGGAAGGAAGAGATTAGAAGCGCCTTGACGGCTCCAGAATCCAGATTACGAGTTTCTCTCTCCTCACGTCACGTGTCGTGGAAGCTAGAGCCACACGCGTCTCTCCTGTACGTACGTTTGACGCGCGTCTCGATATAAGGCTTTGAGGCCCGTTAATTGGATTAGCCTTTTATTGGGTCTTAGCCCATAGCTGTAATCTAAGAGCTTTATCAGGCCGGCCTGTTTGGCCCATAGCAACAATATATGTTTTTTTTTCACTACGATTTCAACTAGCTATGGACATTTCAGGACGGGAATCCCGTTTCCACTCTTACTCGTTTAAAATTTTCCGAACTTTTTGGGAATGAGAATTTGCAATTTCCCGTTTGGGAACATTTATTTTATTCAAACAGATAAGGGAAGGATTTGGGAAGGGTAAGGGATTTCCCGATTTTTCGTTTAAAAAATAAAAAAAAAATTGAAATTATATATTTTTTTTTAAATATCCCAATTTTCCCATATTTTCCCTAATTTTTCCATAATTTACCATATTTTCTCATAATTTTCTGTATTTTTCCCGTAATTTCATTTTCAACCAGTCAAATGATTGACTATTATGTCCAGAATAGTTCATATAGAAATCTAGAATGAATGTGCAATAATTAATTCCAATATAGTGACAAACTAATGATAAGTTTTTGTGTGTTTGGATTTATTTATTTATTAGCACTAAGTGGTTACATTAAAAAACAAAATCTAAGAAGGTAACTGGCCAAATCATGACATTTACATTGACTGCACATTAACTGTAGTCAACAACTTTAAACCGAAATTAGTAAGTTTTTTTTGTTGACCAACAAAAACAATTCAATATTTTTTTTGATGATGATTAGTCTAAAAATTTAATGCTAATTATGAAAAGTCATATTGATTTTTCTAATTTGTAAATCATATATTTTATATTTCTAACGGTATTAACGGTATTTCAAATCTCGTGGAAAAAAAACCTGTTATGATTGTTCGCGGGTAAAATTATTATTGTAGCAAATTTAGCAATAGAAATACATAATTTAGTTGATAGAATAATATTATAACACTATATATCTTATATTTTTTTTGTGCTAATCTCTAAGAGTTACATTGTTAAAATTATATTAATAAAAACTAGAGGAATAAATTACATATTTTTAATTTATATGGCATTTTTGGTAAATAACTAATTTTTTCTTGTCTTAATCTTTATCTTTCAATATAAATATGTGAGCAGAACATGATGAAAACCATTGTAATATCTTCTCTTTATAATCTATATTTTGAGTTTCATTTAGAAAAACAAAAAGTTTCATATCTCCCATGGATGCAAAGATGAGTCTAGAAAATCATGGAGCCAGCGGAAGCAGTGGTGATGGGAATGTGACTCGTAATTCAGTGGATATGGAGTTGGAGGGGCTTATAGAGGTTCCAATCGTAGAAAAAATGGTCGTTAAGAAAGAGTCTCTTGAAGATGTTGTCATTGGTGGTACCAACGAAGGCAATAGCGGCGAAGGCAGTGGTGAAAGGGCAGCCAACGATTTGAGCTTAGCGGTAAGTGTATATGATCCACGAAAATATAAAGTAACTGGATATAAAGTAAGATATATGTGATTATTACTTAATTATTGTTACAATATGGGTATATCAGTTTGTTTGACTTATTTTTGTGGTGGTTTTTGTTATGTCTAGGAAAATAACTTCGTTGACGTTCCTTTAAGGAGTGAAGGAGACAAAGGGAAAGCAATATGCATCCTTGACGAAAAAGCTATTTGGGCAAAAGAGAAAATGGTATCGAACACATTTGAGATTTATTTATTTATTTTAATTTTTTTAAAGTTGATTATTTGTCCTTGACAAGGTGTTTGGTTAATACTCATGATTTTTTTTCATTTCTTAATTTTTCTAGAAAAGTGAAGAACATGAACATTCATGGATATGGAAGCAGGGTGTCGGACATAGTTGTTGGATCTGTGACATTGTTGACGAGGTAAATGACTAATCCCTTTTGTTATAAATGATTGTATAATTTTAAATAAAATAACTTATTATGTTAATTCGTTTTTGAAACGAAACTAAGTTTCCTTCAAAAAATAAATCTAAACTCATTTTTGAAAAGAAATTAAGTTTCCTTCAAAAAATAAATCTAAACTCATTTTTCATGTATATAGATATTTGGGAATTATCATGAATATAATCAAAATCTCTATCATTTAAAAAAAAAAAATTTCTTAAAATTTGAAAATTCAAAAGTAGTTTAAATATAAAACATTAATTTCAATTCTCAATCCTAATGTTGCGAAAACTAAACATTCTGGCCCCTTTACTAATAAAAAGGATTATACATAAAATACGTTTCTCTGTTATCCTAAAAAATTGTTAAAAATTTATTAGGTATAAAAATGATTATTTGTAATCTATAAAAGTAATTTAGTATACAATAGTATTTAAGAAAGTAGTTACAAAATAGTATATCTACAATAAAGTAACATTTTTTTCTATGAAGTTTACAAATTTTACCTTTTTATTTTTCTTAATTATTTTCAATTTGTTTTCATGATCAGAAATGGTCGATGCCACCTGGATTCGGATCAGATATTCCCAAAGACATAATGTTGAGAGTTCCTCACAATGGATTTTTGGGAACTGGCATTTGTCCTCATCCTCTCCATAAAGGCAAAATGAAGTCTCACCATGTTCAAAGTCTTAACTTTATATGTAGAAACTTGGCAGTAGAGAATCCGAATGGATGCATTCTAGCTCAAGTTCCTACATATGAAAAGTCGTTCTTGATGATCAGTTTCATATTTGGTTATCTTGCCAAGAACCCTAATAGCAAACCTCTATTTCTGCTTCCCAAAGGGATGATTGAATTTTGGAAACAAGAGTTTGTTAATTTGGAGGTCAACGACGTCATGCTGTTTGACTTCCCCTCGGCCAAAGCGACCACTCGATCTCAGCAACTGGAGGTTTTGAAGCAGTGGATCTCAAGTCGAAGTATCCTTTTCTTGAGCCCCAAGATATTCGCTAACATGGTATCGGATGGAAACGATACGGAAGCTTCGAACACTTGCAGAGCTATTCTCTTAAACACTCCTTCAGCTGTCATATTCGACGTGGGAACAGATCCAAGGAACGAGATGATGAGGTTTCTCAAGGTTGTTGCTCGTATCAAAACTCCACAGAAAGTTTTACTCACTGGGTCACTGTCTCAAACCCATATCAGGGAGGTTTTCAATATAATTGAGGTTGTCTTTCCTGAGTTTCTGAAGCATCACCAATTCGGAAACAAGATCGGAAAGTTCTTGACTGTTGATGCCGCCGAAGTCGGTGGTTCTTCAACGGATGTGAAGACGTTCTTGCTTGATAAGCTGGAGGAGGCTATTCTTAGCTCGTTTACCGATCATGGTGACAGAGTTGTGTATTTATATGAGTTAAGAATGTTGACTCACAACATTATCTATAATCATAAAGGAGTGTTTCTACCTGAAGTCCCAAGCTTGATGGACTTCACAGTTGTTCTCAAACCAACTACAAGCCAGAGATCTGCATGGGAGTTTGAGAAAAACGCCAAAGGGAAGGGTTTCAAAACATTTTCTACACTGAGCGGAATCACCCTCCACCCGGTGCTACGTGTTTTCTCAGACCGGACAAAAGATGTTCCACCTCCAAATGAGCATGAGATCGATGAGATTCTCCAAGACATTGACGTAACAGATGGCGTGAAGACAAAGTTCTTTCTTGGTCTGGTGAAGTTATGCGGTCATACTCAAGAGAAGATTCTTGTGGTGAGCCAACATGTCATCCCACTGATGTTCCTCCAAAGACTCATGGCTAAGATCAAAGGGTGGGAATATGGTAAGGAGACATTCATGATCAAAGGCAGCACAAGTCTCGATGCTAGAAAAGTCTCAATTGATCAGTTCAACAGCTCGCCAGATGCAAGAGTCTTCTTTGTATCCATCAAAGCGTGTAGTGAGCGTATCACTCTCCCGGGTGCAACAAGGGTTGTAATGATGGATCTTATTGCCAACCCTTGTCTGGTTCGACAAAGCATAGAGTTGGCGTATCATCCAGGACAAGAAAAAAAAGTTTATTCCTATAGGTTGGTTGCTGCGGATACATCTGAAGAAGAAGAAGAAATGGTTGCAACTGGGAAAGAGGTCATAGCTGGAATTTGGCTTGATGGGAAGACATATCCCGACGATGGAAAGTTTCATATTCCATCCATTGATGGAAAGTATTGCAGCGATTACTTCCTTGGAGCTTCTTTTATGAAGGAAGACATCAAAGCCATTTACAAAAGGTTGGTTTTAGGGTTTACTGTTTTAGTCTATTATTAAATCGCTGGATAATGTTTTATCATTTTGAAAAAACTTGTAGATTGGTTAGACTAACAAAATAATATGCTGCCTTTGATAATACTTTTCAGGTGAAAGAAGAGCACTTCGGATCAAGCACTGATGGAAGTCAATGTTGACATTTTATGTTTTATGTTTTTTTTTTTTTAGTTTCAAAATAAACATGTCTTTTATTTTCGTTTTTTATGTTTTAATGTGGTCGTTTCTGAACAATTTTTCTTCTTTGTTTCCCTTCAATCAAACAAAGGTTTCAACAAAAACGATTATTTAGTTCATTTTGGTACATAGTTATGGTTTAATTGAGATATGATATGATATAAATTATTTATAAGGAAGACAAAAATCAAGAAATGTGCATATATATCTTAAATTTTATTTTGATTTTTAATGCTAAGAAACAAACCCAACATAAAATATGTTTTACTTACTACTCAAATAAATAAAATTTATTTACTTAAAGAAAGCAACAGATAAATTTATTACCAGTAATTTCGGGAAACAACTTTATACTTTTTTATTTATAATAGAAAATACTTTTTTCTGTTAAAGATTATAGAAAAATACTTTCTGTGATTCTATCTACATATTACATTATTTTAAAGATATTTACCTAAAATATTTTAAAAATATTTACCTAAGATATTCATCGTACATAGTCAACTAACTACGATATCTTATCATTCTTTTATTTGATTATAAAACTCTTTTAACTTTAGTTGCTAAGCCCTAAGTAAAAACAAAGCCAATATAGTATGAGAGTATTTTACTAATTTATCAACACTTTTGTTTGTTAAGAGTCAAACAATATTTTCTATATTTTTTTCCCTCAGTCAAACTATATTCCGCTCAGTCAAATTATAGTTATTCAGTAAATACTCTCATACTATACTAGATGTGTTCCCGCGCATAATGCGCGGGGTAATATTAATATTAATTTTTTTAATGTTATGTTAATTTTAATTTTTATAGACCCTAATAGGTATGTCTTTATTTTCTTAGTATTCTCATTAATATTTTATAACATATAAAAAGAAATATATTGTTTATGTTTTCGATCGAAAACATTATAATTTCACCTGTTCATTTCTTTTTTCTTAACATATATTATTTTGTTGTTGATTAAAAATATTTAGGTTTTTATTTTTAAATACAGTATGAATTCTCGGTTATCGATTTATGTATGTTATTTTTCATCTTAGCTGTTAAATATTTTCAAAATAATTATGTGAATCATTTCAAAATATTTAAAATTGCTTATGATTCAATTCAATTTAAAATATCTTTAGAAAAAAATGCTAAGAAAAATTAGCCTAATAAAATCTTTCTTAAAATACATAACTATTAATCGAGAAAAACAGAAAATAGCAATATCCAATATATAATTATCTAAAAGAATATGTTCAAACAATCTGATTTTATGGATTAATTTTCAAAAATATGATGAGTCCGCAAATTTTTATTTCTAATTTTTTCATCAGAGCCATGATTTCAAAAACCAAATCTCCAGAAAATGTTGTATTACAAATTTCCCATCAAAACTTTGTTCATCGAAACCATTATTCCAAAAACTATTTCCCAAAGCAATTTGATTCCACAAATTTCCCACAACAGAAGAAGTAAATGTGTTCATTTTTTTTGCAATCAATACTTGTACAATAAAGAAACTCAAATTAATTTTAAAAATAGATATTATCCCTGTTATCACATTCTATTTTTCGAAGATATACAGTATATGATGAGTTATAAATTTTATTTTGAAAAGATACTTATGTTATGTGATTCGTTTCTCAAATTTTTAAAATCACTTATTTAACAAAATTTAATAAAACTTCAGCAAAAATGCTAAAAATTCAGTGATGAAGAAACTATCTTCAAAACGCATAACTAAAAATCGATACAACAAATAGGAATATCCATTAATTACAAAAAAATAGGAATATCCATTACATATTTGATATTTCACTCAAAAAAATTATGTAACAATTTACATTTTAATATTTCATGCATCATGCACGGGATTAGTGTTAACTTTTAATTTAGTTAATTATGGTTGGGGTTTTGTTATTAAAGCTTAAATCTGCAAATTATCCGCCAATAATATTTTTTTTCTAAATATATGATTCTACATATTTTCAGCCTAAAAATAGAAATCTTTCTCCTTCCTAAATTTTATATGAATGACATGGTTATAAAAACCAAATTTCTGAAAGATTTTATACATTAATTCCTCAAACTTCCCGCAAATAAAGTAATAATGATTTGAAATAGATAATTGATTCCTAAAACTTCCCGCAATATATATTTTTTTCAAAACAAAAATTTCAAATCCACTCCCCACCCCTCCTTACATTAGATATCGCAATAGTTTTCTTTTCATATATTGAAAATATCCATGCTTTTACAAACTATAAGTAATGCTTACGTACTAAGAAAACATGACATAAAATAATAGGTTTTTCTGGTCCAGTAACGCATATAATGATTTTTATTCCGAATTGAGAAGAAGAAACTGCAAATAGTACATGGCAATACTTTAACAAAAGAAAATGGCAATAACTTGGCATTTGAATAATCAAATAAACAAAATTCTAATAGTAAAAAAAACATTTCTTTAAAATCTTCATTTCCACTTGTTTGCTTGTAAGGAAGCTTCATTTCCGGAGCAGATGTGAGACCATAGACCATGTGTGAAGTATCTGCATACATAATTTAAAGCACAAACTAAGTGTAAATAATTTTTAACACAAATAATAATTTAAATGGGTATAACCATAAAATACCTGTACACGATGTGTGGAAGAATGAATGGTGCAGCAAATGATACCGCCAATAACAACGTACAACGTATTACAAAAATATATATATAAAATAACAACGTACGTATAAAAATAGGAACAAACTAAAGTTCCCGATTCCGGAGTGATAATAGTTTTTCTTCGTTCACCGCTTTCGTGTATCGAATACCCATTTCAAATCCTACATCATCATAACATCATTATCAGTCAATAAATAAATAAATATGTTAAATACCTACTAATATTTACAGTGAAATCTTCAAGTTTTCATCTAATTTCAAACCAAATAGATCAGAAAAAATGATTTATAATCGCATAAAGATTTTACTTAGCAAACAAACACAAATTCCAATAGATAATAAAACAAATTAAATCTTACTACACATAATCCACTATTGGGGCTAGATCGTCTTGCTTGCTTACGTGGTTTCACCATAGATTCCTTTTTGTGATTTCATAGTTTCAAAGCAGAAATGAAAACGGACAGTAACAAACAAAATATATATATATATATATATATATATATATATATGAAACAGTTGGAACTTTCATAGTAAAGGTTAAAACTTTCTTTTTCTTCTTCGTGTGGTAACGATTGTAAAGAGACAGAGGAGTCAACGGAGCTGGAAACCAAAATCGGGGAGGATTAAAGTGGAAGATCAAATCGAAGAAGGAAGCATATGAGTAGTGAGAGAGATGAAGGATCCTTCATACCTACGATTGATTAGTAACCTCATATGATAACTCAAACCTAAATATTTCGATCGGAAGGATGATGAGAGGCAAACATGTAGAATACTCTGCTTAAATAGAAAAATGAGGTGATGCTTCTCTACTTAGGTTAAGCCACTGTCTGCAATATCTTTCTCATTAATTGTCATACATTATCGCAAGGAAAGTAGTTATACAATAGAAAATATGAACATCACTTTACCCTATTCTCTTCTGATTCGGGATATACAATTTAGGAATCTCTCAAACAATTAAGTTAGGCACGTCAAAGTAAGGAATACAGTAATTTACTTGAGGAAGAAGGTTTTCATTGTAATTGTTAATCGGATCATACATAGATTATATAGTATTCGAATATTACATTTAGGAAATAAAGTTGAATTCGTATTTAGATTTTAAGCAATAAGATGCAGCCTTAACTATGACGATTATATATATATGGAAACTGCTTACCAAAATAAAAAATATATATATATATATGGAAACTCGAAAAACTTGAAGAAAAAGTTTAAGATCATTTTATGGAAACGAAGAAGTTTGCAGAATCTTAACTTTGGGCCATCCATATTCCTAAATTTGATCCATAATAGAAGACAATATATTAAAAGCCCAGCAACCGGGTTAAATAAAGTAAGTATCCGTCAACGTTTTAAGGATCCGCGTGTTTATCCGTTTTTCGACCCGAATAATAATGTAATTATTTAAATAATTCAAAAATGAGTCCAAAAAACTGTGAGCTTGCCACATCAGCAAAAATGTATGGTTATTGTAGGATTTTAGTTGGGGAATGATCTTGACTTATTGACCAATGTGTAATTTTATCATTAATTTGGGTCACTATGAATAGATTTATTTTCGCACAAATTTTGACGAAAAAGAAATGATTTATTTGTTCAGTCTTACATATTATGTATGGTAAGGAACTAAAAGGATGCATAGTACGTAAACATGCCCCGGGTACAACATTGGATCTGTCATCTAAAGAGAATTTTGGAAATCTCATGAAAGATATATATTAGAAAAAATCGAAGAGAATCAAACCCAAAAACTTCCAAATTTGGATCTTTTCCAAGTGTACATAGCTTTACGCATGTTGCTTATTGACATTAATGACGTAGAAACCTTTGCCTCTCTTTTTGAGTTCGTGTGTGTGGCAAGATGCGGAAGGAAAACACAGAGCATGCTTAGAACGTGTCAACGTCAATCCAAGATGTTACTTTAATTAGATCTTGTTTAACTTTACAATTATGTTTTCAAGATGTTAATCGCTACATCACCGAACAGGTTGCTGCAGTGTCATTTTGGCTAAAAATAGTAAAACGCATTAGCCTTTGCATGAGAATTAATTTCTCGTTATTAAAGGAGAAATAGAAAGATGCTTTGGCCACCAAAAAAATTGCTTGCAAATGGTGCAATCTCGTGGAAGTCCATTCATTAGAACGATGATGAATAGTTTCTTCCTTTTTTTTTTGCATAACCTCTTCACTTACGTATTCTATTTTCCCCTTTCATCATGTATTTGCATTATAATACATAATCTGTCTTTTTCTCCACAATAAGTCTTCAAGTTTTTATTCTTAAAAACTTTGCTACTTTGTTCACTGGTTTCCATAAACAGGTACTTGAGTCTCACATCTTCTTATATCGCTTATCTTTTTTCATGGTCTCTAAAACTGAAGTGGAGCACAATGAAAAAAGTATAGGGGTAGACCTAACGACGAAGACACCTTGGATAAATTAATAAAGCTGATCAAAGGGCCAAGGAGCACTAAGATAGTTAATAGTTTGAGTTGGTATCAAAATAATATATAGAACTTGTGAGGCGAATTGGAGATATGTGGGAAGAAGTGAAAGCTATAATTGCAATGCTCGTGGTACAGTTTATGTTTGCAGGAATGTTCATTTTGTTTAAAATAACAGCCGATGATGGTACAAATCTCAAAGTTTTCGTGGCTTATCGTCTCTGTTTCGCTACTCTTTCCATGCTTCCCCTCGCCCTCATCTTCCAGAGGTTTCTTCTTCTTCCTTTTTTACTTCACATTTTGTTGTTATTTGTCTGCATTTTAGGTAATCATATATAACCATATATATATATATATGCGTTAAGCTGGATTTAAACACATAATATATGTCTACTCGAATGATAATGACCATGTTAGAATTCGGCAACCAATATTTACAATCATCAACTCTAATAAGTCACTTGTACGTGTGTTCATATTCAACTAATAAAACTCAATGTTCTATATTTTAACCAAGTGTTTTGTTTTGGGTTCCACGTTATCAGGGAGAAGCGGCCAGAGTTTACATGGAGGCTGCTCTTACTAGCATTTGTTTCGGGGTTGCTCGGGTACTCAGAAAACTAGTACAATAACTTAGTGTTTCCTTTTGTCAGCAGATAATTTTAGTTATTAACTGAAATCTTACTGTTTTAATTTATAGCGAGAATATAATGAAAATTATCAAAGTCAATAGATAAAACATTTTGTTTCTTTGTTAAAAAGAAATAGATAAAACATTGTTGCAACGTTGTTAAAATATATAATGCATCATATAGTTAGTATGTACAGTATATGTTCTGGTGAATGGTCGGGGCTTGTCAAATCGCAACAACAAATAATTTCATTTGAACTTAGAGCACACATGAAATTGTTGTTACATGGTGATAAATACATGGAATTTCATGGATTATTACAATATTCATGTTTTGACTACTTTACAGAGCGGCGATACCAAATATTCTCTATTTGCCAGGTATGGCTTTAACATCAGCTACATTTTCGACTGCGGCCAGTATCCTTGGTCCGTTGATCACCTTGGTTTTGGCCTTAATTTTTAGGTAAGCCACATCATTAAAGCACTCTAAAACATCCCTTCTTGGAATATATAGTTTGACCTATTAAACATTCGGTTGCGTGATATGTTACAAGGGTTATTTTTTTTCGATTATGAAGATAGGTGCTTTCGAAAATCTACAAAATATCAATTTATGTGAAAAAGTGTCTTAAGACATCGACATTTCTGCATAAACATTCTTATTTTTGTTTTGTAAAGCATAAATGAAAAACAGTTTAACCTTTTGAAACAGAGGAGATATGAATAAAAGCTTAAGTTAAAGTGCAAACTTGGCCCATTGAAAAGAAAAATTTAGGTGACGAGAAATTTAAAGGCTAATGATACCATTAAGCTATAACTCTTATTTGACAGGATGGAGACTCTACGGCTGGGATCGAACGAAGGGAGGGCTAAGTTGATGGGGACGCTGCTTGGTGCTGGTGGGGCCATCGTATTTCTATTATACAAAGGTGTTGAGATTCATATCTGGTCAACACACGTTGACTTACTTAAAAGCTCGAATAGTCATCAATCAAATGGCCAAGTCACTTCGAACCACCACATATCAATCCCTGGGGTTCTTATGGTTCTTGGCAGTAACGTTTCCTACTCATTTTGGCTACTATTGCAGGCAAGTGCTACACTAATTTTGGTTGGCTTATCTATCTTGTTATATCAAGGGGGTACCAAAAATGTTTTATTTATCTGTTAAAGAAGAGTGACTGCAAAAAAAAAAAAAAAAAAAAGAGAGAGAGAGCTATATATATTAAACTGGTTCACGTTTTGGGCGTCGAATCAAATGTTGCAAAACTTAACGTAAAATGTCTATAACAGGCAAAAGTAGGAAAGCAATTTGGAGGAAATTACTGGAACATAGGTCTGATGAATGCGATGGGAGGCTTGGTGTGCATGGTTGTTGCTCTATGCTCGGAGCATGACTGGAAGCAATGGCGATTAGGATGGAACATTAGCCTCTTAACTACCATTTATTCGGTAAATAAAAACATATATACTCACTGATTAATTAAAGATCATTACTCATTAGACATGTATGTGTGCGTGTGTGTGTTTGTTTGATACACTTATTTAATTATATTGTATATACGCTATGTATAGGGAGTCGTAGTTTCAGGAATGGTCATGCCTCTTATTGCGTGGTGCGTTGAAAGAAAAGGTCCGCTGTATGTTACGGTGTTTAGCCCTGTAAGACTAGTGATCGTAGCCCTCGCCGGATCATTTGCTTTAGAGGAAACTCTTCATTTGGGAAGGTATCAAATTAATGTTTTGTCATTTTGTGTATGACATATATATGTGAATCTTATTCGCTTTCTTTTTTATCTTATTTTGAGAAACTTAACAGTATAATCGGTGCAATGATAATGGTGGGAGGAGTATACCTGGTGGTGTGGTGTAAAATGAAGGAAACGAAGAGTGTCTCTACGACATCGGACAGTATTGAAATTGATAAGAATATCAAAGAAGTGAACCTGGGCAATATATCAGCAGTGAATAATAGAGATGTCCCATGAATCCACCATATAGCTACAATCAGTTAAAAAAATCTACTAAGGAAATCGATTATAAAATAAACTGAATAGATGTGGGAATTCTGATTGCTTAATTGGATTGGCTTTTAGCCTTGGGTGTGGACTGATAGATGAAGAAATTGGAGAACTCTTTTCATTTTCCACCGTTACTACAATAATAAAAGAAAAGTAACAACTTCTGAACTTCACACTTATACCTCTAAAATGCTATTATCTAATTCTATTTTGTTCCATTATATAAACTAGGTTTGAAGCCCCGCGCAAGCGCGGGGTTGTTTGCGATAGTTTTTCTGTTTAATTTTATTTATACTCGTTGATTTGAATTATGATGGTTTTGTGTTAACTTTCATGTTTTTGTTATGTTTTGAGTTAACTCAACCACTAACACTAAAAAATATGAATAATTTGTTTTTTATTTTAATTTATTAGGATATTAACACCCCGCTTTATCTCGAGTTTTCTATTTCTAAAATTTTATCATGTTATAAATATTATGTTTGTTTACTTTTTTTTTACTTCTATTAGACTGTAAACATGTATATGTATTTGATTGAAGGTTAAAATTTATAAATATGTATATGCATTTGACTGAAGGTTAAAATTTGTAAACATATTCTTGTTTTTCACTACAATTAAATTTACATATAAAACTCCATTTCTATTTGTTTAGAAAAACAAACTCTAACTCTAATTTTCATTAGCTTTCTATTATCTTAATTAATTTATATTCAACTTTTTAACTTGTAAACACATTATAACATTTTTAAATAGGATAAATCCTTTGAATAAAAAGGTAAATATATACTATTTGAAGTTAAATATTTCTTTACTCCATCTCTATTTTATATTCCAACTTTTTGATAACTTTTAACATCAAATTATCACATACTTTCTATTAATTAATTAATTTATTTGTATATTTTTATTAAATATGAATAAATGTAAAGAAATATGAATAGTCATATATTTAATAAATATTTTAAATACAATTTAATGTTTTTGTGCTGATGTGGACACTCTAGATGGAGAGAGCAACTCCCTAATTATATATAAGATGGTCGTATATTTTCTATTTCTAAACTCGTTAGGTTAGGTTTTGGGGTTCGAGTACCCATCGGGTCTTTGGTAAGAATTGGACCTGAATCTAACCTGTGGATATGGAAAGAAATTACCCAATAGGGTAAAATCTAATTACCATGACCCAATCGAAACCAGTTTTTCGGATCGGTTCCAGTTTGGTTCCTCGGATCCGAGTAAAAATGCCTAGGTTTAACTCGTATGGTAAGGATACATATTTGCTATTCATTATTATTGGATATCTCCTGTTTACAAACTTGTAATCTTAAGACGTATTGTTCCAAGTAAACCATTGAATCCGTCATCTAAAGAACATTTTGGAAATCACATGAAAGATATTAAATTAATTATGGGTTTAAAAATCAGCCCGGCCGGTGGTCAGACCGGATTCAGTCATGAACCGAAAACATTTTTGAGTTGGGTTATTTCTTATACTTATATATAGTTAGCCGATTAAAAATCTAAGTCCGACCAACAAAAGACCTAAACTAAACTGGATTTTCTAGTTAAAATTTATATTTTCTCTAGTTATTGTTATTTTTTAGTTTGTTAGTTTTAATAATTTTCAAACACTATGATTTTGAAATGATTTATTTGATTTTAGAAAAGCTATTCATATATTTTAACATTATTCAAATGTCTTATAATCATAAGAAAAACTAAAAAAAAATATATGTATTATTTTAGAAATAGTATC
The DNA here is from genome assembly GCA_902728155.2 of Microthlaspi erraticum. Taxonomy (NCBI): domain Eukaryota; kingdom Viridiplantae; phylum Streptophyta; class Magnoliopsida; order Brassicales; family Brassicaceae; genus Microthlaspi; species Microthlaspi erraticum. Next base: position 47,300 of record CACVBM020001131.1, on the reverse strand, counting down.
GACTCCTGGTTGAACTTGATCGAACCAAATTAACCCACAACCCAAAAGCTTTTCCAGTGGTTAGGTCACCGTTTTAAAAACATTGGAAAAGTCGAAGAGAATCCAAACCCAAAAACTTCCAAATTTGGATATTTACCAAGCGTACATGGTGGCTCTACGCATGTGGCTTATTAACATTAATTAATGACGTAGTAGCATTACTTTTTCTCTCTTTTGGAGTTCATGTGTGTGGCAAGATACGGAACGGAAACACAGAGCATGCTTAGCACGTGTCAACATCAACCCAAGCTGTTGCTTTAAGTAGATCTTGTTTAACTCTTCAGTTATGTTTTTGAGATTTTAAACTCTACATCACCAAACAGGTTACGTTGCTGCCATTTTGGCTAAAATAGTAAAACGCATTAGCGTTTGCACGAAAATGTTTTCTGGAACATAAAGATGCTTTGGCCACCCCAAAATGCTTTTGCAAATGGTGCAGTGCAACGTTCTTGATGAGATTTCGTGGAGGTCCATTCATTAGAGTGATAATAAATAGGTTGTTCCTCTTTTTTCTGCATAACCACTTCACTTGCGTATTTTATTTTCCCCTTTTATCATGTAAATGCATTAATACATAATCTCTCTTTTCCTTCGCACACTATAGTCTAGCCTTAATAAAATTTGCTATTTTGTTTACCAGTTTCCATAAACAAGCACTTGAATTTCACAACATCTTATAGCACGTAATTTAGTTTCATGGTCTCTAAAATTGAAGTGGAGTACAATGAAAAAACTGTAGGGGGTAGAACTATAGACGAAGACAACGAGGCAAGATAAATAAAGCTTTTCAAGAGACTAAGGAGCACCAGATAGTTCATCGTTTGAGTTGGCATCAAAGTAAAATATAGAAATTGGAGAAATGTGGGTGGAAGTGAAAGCTATAGCTGCAATGCTGGTGGTTCAGTTTATGTTTGCAGGAATGTTCGTTTTGTTTAAAATAACAATACATGATGGTACAAATCTCAAAGTTCTTGTGGCTTATCGCCTCTGCTTCGCTACTCTTTCCATTCTTTCCCTCGCCCTCATCTTCCAAAGGTTTCTTCTTCTTATTTCTTACGTTTTGTTTTTATTTGTGTATATTTTTGGCAATCATATATAACCTTATCGATGCCTAAAGCCAGATTTAAACGCATATTACCTATTTGGATAAGTGAAGGGAATAAAACTCGTATTCGAAATTCGGCATCCAATATATTTCAGTTCACTAAATCTAAGTCATTTAGTTTGTGTGTCCATACTCAATTAGTGTGATTTTATTTTGATTAAATGTTTTGTTTTTGGATTCCAGGAATAAACGGCCAGAATTTACATGGAGGCTGCTCTTACTAGCATTTGTTTCGGGGTTACTCGGGTACTCTGAACTACTACAATAATTTACTGTTTTTTAGCTGAAATCTTACTCTTTTAATATCAAAGTCGATAGATAAAAACATCGTTGCAAGTGGCAACGTTAATAACTTAAAATATTATCTTTTTTTTATCCAAAAAAAAAAAGTTAGTTGACATATACTATATATAAATATAATGTGCATCATTTAGTGTGTTTTACAAAAACAAAATCATATGTGTATCCGTTTTGATGAGTGATGAATGTTGGGGCTTTTCAAATCGCTACTACAAATAATATCATTTGAACTTAAAGTATACATGAAATTGTTGTTACATAGTGATATAAACATGGAATTTCAAGGATTACATCACAATATTCATGTTTTTGAATTTTGACTACTTTACAGAGCGGCGATACCAAATCTTCTCTATTTGCCAGGTATGGCTTTAACATCAGCTACATTTTCGACTGCGGTCAGTATCCTTGGTCCGTTGATTACCTTGGTATTGGCGTTAATTTTTAGGTAAGCCACATTAAAGCACTCTAAAACATCCCTTCTTGGAATATATAGTTTGACCTATTAAACATTCGGTTGCGTGATATGTTACAAGAGTTATTTTTTTTTTCGATTATGAAGATAGGTGCTTTCGAAATCTACAAAATATCAATTTATGTGAAAAGGTGTCTTAAGACATCGACATTTCTGCATAAACATTCTTATTTTTGTTTTGTAAAGCATAAATGAAAAACAGTTTAACCTTTTGAAACAGAGGAAATATGAATAAAAGCTTAAGTTAAAGTGAAAACTTGGTCCATTGAAAAGAAAAATTTAGGTGACGAGAAATTTAAAGGCTAATGATACCATTAAGCTATAACTCTTATTTGACAGGATGGAGACTCTACGGCTGGGATCGAACGAAGGGAGGGCTAAGTTGATGGGGACGCTGCTTGGTGCTGGTGGGGCCATCTTATTTCTATTATACAAAGGTGTTGAGATTCATATCTGGTCAACACACGTTGACTTACTTAAAAGCTCCAATACTCATCAATCAAATGGCCAAGCCACTTCGAACCACCACATATCCATCCCTGGGGTTCTTATGGTTCTTGGCAGTAACGTTTCCTACTCATTTTGGTTACTATTGCAGGCAAGTGCTACACTAATTTTGATTGGCTTATATATGATCTATCTACACTGTATCATGTTTTGGGCGTCGAATAAAATTTTGCAAAACTTAACGTAAAAGGTAAAAGTAGGCAAGCAATTTGGAGGAAATTATTGGAACATAGGTCTGATGAATGCGATGGGAGGCTTGGTGTGCATGGTTGTTGCTCTCTGTTCGGAGCATGACTGGAAGCAATGGCGATTAGGATGGAACATTAGCCTCCTAACTACCATTTATTCGGTAAATAAAAATATACATTTCTAATGATTAATTAAGGATCATTACACAATAGACATGTACGTGTGTGTGTTTTTGTTTGATACACTTATTTAATTATATGGTATATACGCTATGTGTAGGGAGTCGTGGTTTCAGGACTGGTCATGCCTCTTATTGCGTGGTGCGTTGCAAAAAAAGGTCCGTTGTATGTAACGGTGTTTAGCCCTGTAAGACTAGTGATCGTAGCCCTCGCCGGATCATTTGCTTTAGAGGAAACTCTTCATTTGGGAAGGTACACCAAAACTCTTGTGCCATCAAGCAAATGTTTTTGTGTATGATATATCATATATGTGAATCTTACTTGTTCTTTCTATTTTGAGAAACTTAACAGCATAATCGGTGCAGTTATAATGGTGGGAGGAGTGTACCTAGTGGTGTGGTGTAAAATGAAGGAAACGAAGAGTGTATCTACGACATCAGACAATATTGAGACCGATAAGAATATCAAAGAAGTGAACATTGGCAATATCTCAGCAGTAAATAATAGAGATGTCCCATGAATCCACCATATAGCTACAATCAGTTATAAAATATACTAAAGAAATCGAATATAAAATAAATTTAATAGATGTGGGAATTCTGATTGCTTAATTGGATTGTTTTTTGCATTGCGTGTGAAATTGGAGAACTCTTTTTATTTTTCACCGTGACAACAATAAATAAAGAAAATTAACAACTTCTAAAGTTCACACTCTACCTCTAAAATGCTAATATATATTTCTATTTTGTTTCATTGTTAAAGTAGTCGTATATCTTTATATTATTAATTGAGAAGTACATGAAAATTTATGACCAAAAAATCAATCTAATTAGAAGAGAAAATGTTTGGCAACAGATTTAATTAGGGTCAATTTAGTACATTGTAATGTTTGGATACAAGAATAAGAGAAAAATCTATTTGGATAGAAGAATAAATGGAAAAAATTGTTTGGATACAAGAATAATAACTTAAAATAAACCGATGGTTTAGAAAACTTCCGTTTTCCATCTCTTAAAAATCTGCAAAAAAAAAACTTAACATAATCTAACGATAATACCAAATCAATAGAATATGCTTTTTGGATTTTCGGGTTTTTATAGACAAGTTCGGGTTTGGGTGAAAATCTGAGACTAATTTTATAGAGATATAGAGATATAGAAATTGTTCGGGTTTCTTTGAAAATTTCTGTTCGGGTTGGGTTCAATTTTTTTTTTCAGTTTAGGGTTTTCCGGATTTTTTGGATTTCGGTTTTCGGGTTTAGATATATTAAAAAATTGAGTATTTTAAAATTTTGATTAGGTATTTGGGTCGGGTTCCGGGTGAAAAAGTTTCCAGATTTTTTTTGTTCAGTTCAGGGTTTTCGGGATTTTTTTGATTTCGGATTTTCGGGTTTAGACATATTAAAAAAGTTTGGGTTTTTAAAATTTTTGATTAGGGTTTTTTGGTCGGGTTCGGATTTAGGGTTTAAATTTTCTACACAAAACCACAACGTCACACCGCACAAACGTGCGGGTACTCTACTAGTTTTCTATTACTATTTCTAAAACCGTTAGGTTAGGTTTTGGGTTTGGTTACCCATCGGGTCTCGGGTAAGAATCAGACCCAAACCAAATCTGTGGATATGGAAAGAAATTACCCAATAGGGTAAAACCTAATTACCATGATCCAATTGAAACTAATTTTGTCCGGATTGGTTCCGGTTCGATTCCTCGGATCCAGTAAAAATGCATAGGTCTAACTCATATGGTAAGGATGCATAGTTGCTATTCATTATTATTGGATATCTTCTAAACTTGTAATTATAAGACATATTTTTTCAGGTAAACTATTGGATCTGTCATCTAAAAGAAGATTTTGGAAATCATATGAAAGATACTCCCTCCGTTTTTTAAAGATGAATTTTCTAGACATTATTTGTTGTTTCATAAAGATAAATTTTCTACCTTTTGATGCACTTTTTCAGTTTTCAAGAAACAATAATTGTGTTTGTTAGATTTTTATTGGTTTAAAATCATAGAAAGTTATTTTATTGCAAAAATCTATACACTAATGATTGGAAATAAGCTTTTTCTTAATGTGTGTGAAAAGTCTAGAAAATTTATAAAAAAAAAACGGAGAGAGTATTAGATTAATCCATGGTTGTTTAACCGGACCAAACCGGTGATCAGACCGAGTTCAATCATGAACCGATTGGGTTGTTACTTGGGGATTTACTTATACCTATATATAGTTAGCCAATTAAAAACTCAAGTCTGACCAACAAAAAGCCTATTGAACTGAACCAGATTTTCTAATTATTTTTTGGTGCAAACACTGAATTTTCCATTTCAAACTAAACCGGCATAAACCGATTGTGATCAAAGAGTTTTTCGCCAAAGAGTCAGCGGCAACATTGACTTCTCTTGGTACCCAAATAAAATCAATTACTTTAAAAGAGAGTGATAGTTGCAGGATATTGTGTTGAATCCTGTGGAGATCCTTTGAGGAAGTCTTCTTATTGAGTGCTTTGATCAACTGAAGCGACTATAAGGTTCTAACTAAACAATGAAATTTTATATTTTCTTTAATTATTGTTATCTTTTTAGTTTGATATTTTTTTTAAAATATTTTTTAAGCATTATGATTTGAGATGATTTATTTGATTTTTGAAAATTTATTCATTTATTTTAACATTATTCAAATGAAATACATATATATTCATAGAAAAACTATATAATTATATGTATTATTTTAAAAATATTATCATCCTGGTTGAACTTGGTCGAACCAAATTAACCTACGACCCAAAAGCTTTTCCAGTAATTCAACGACGATTTTTAAAACATTGTACTCAAATTAAAAATCGAAGAGAATCCAGACCCAAAAACTTCCAAATTTGGATATTTACCAAGCTTACATGGCTGATGGCTCTACGCATGTTGGCTGTTACTTGTTAACATTAATTAATGACATGGTAGCATTTACTCTTTTGGAGTTCATGTGTGTGGCAAGATACGGAACGGAAACACAGAGCATGCTTAGCACGTGTCAACATCAACATAATACCAAGCTGTTGCTTTAATTAGAACTTGTTTAGCTCTACAGTTATGTTTTTGAGAATTTTATCTCCACATCACCACCAAACAGGTTGCTGCAATGCCATTTTGGCTAAAATAGTAAATCGCATTAGCGTTAACGAGAACCATTTTTATAGTTCGAATTAAAGGAGGAGCAGAAAGATACTTTGGCCACCCCAAAATGCTTTTGCAAGTGGTGCAGTGCAACTTTCTTGATGAGATTTCGTGGAGGTCCATTCATTAGAGTGATAATAAATAGGTTGTTCCTCTTTTTTCTGCATAACCACTTCACTTGCGTATTCTATTTCCCCCTTCCATCATGTAAATGCATTATAATACATAGTCTCTCTTTTCCTTCGCACACAATAAGCCTTCTTCAAATTTTTATCCTTAAAAAACTTTCCTATTTTTTTCACCGGTTTCCATAAACCAACTTGAATTTCACAACATCTTATAGCACTTAATTTTTTTTGTCATGGTCTCTGAAATTGAAGTGGAGGTAGAACTATAGACGAAGACACCGAGGCAAGATAAATAAAGCTTTTCAAGAGGCGAAGGAGCACCAGATAGTTAATGATTTGAGTTGGCATCAAAGTAAAATATAGAAACTGGAGAAATGTGGGTGGAAGTGAAAGCTATAGCTGCAATGCTGGTGGTTCAGTTTATGTTTGCAGGAATGTTCGTTTTGTTTAAGATAACAGCACATGATGGTACAAATCTCAAAATTCTTGTGGCTTATCGTCTCTGTCTCGCTACTCTTGCCATGTTTTCCCTCGCCCTCATCTTCCAAAGGTATCTTCATCTTATTTCTTACGTTTTGTTGTTATTTGTGTGTGTTTTTGGCAATCATGTATAACCTTATCGATGCGTAAACCCGGATTTAAACGCATATTGCCTATTAAGATAATAAGTAAAGGGTATCCAATATATTTCTGTTCACTAAACCTAAGTCATTTAGTTTGTGTGTTTCAGTTAATAATACTCAATTAGTGTTATTTTGTTTTGATGAAATGTTTTGTTTTTGGATTCCACGTGATCAGGAAGAAGCGGCCAGAATTTACATGGAGGCTCTTCTTACTAGCATTTGTTTCGGGGTTACTCGGGTATTCTGAACTACTACAATAATTTAGTGTTTTTTAGCTGAAATCTTATTCTTATAATATCAAAGTCAATAGATAAAACATCGTTGCAATATATTCTCTCTTTTTTATCCAAAAGAAAAAGTTTGTTGACATATATATATATATATATATATATTTATAAAATGCATCATTTAGTGTGTTACAAATAAGAAAGAAAAAAAAAAGTTCGTTGACACATATATATGATGATGAATGTTGGGGCTTTTCAAATCGCAACCACAAATAATATAACTTGAACTTAATTAGAGCACACATGAAATTTGTTGTTACATAGTGATATAAACATGGAATTTCAAGGATTATATCACAATATTCATGTTTTTGAATTTTGACTACTTTACAGGGCGGCGTTACCAATGAGTTTCTATTTGCCGGGTTTGGCACTAACATCAGCTACATTTTCGACTGCGGCCGGTATCCTTGGTCCGTTGATCACCTTGGTACTGGCCTTGATTTTTAGGTAAGTCACATTAAACTTGGTCCATTATTGATTAATAAATTGGAAAAACTCCTGCTGACTAGAAATTAAAAGGCTAATGATACTTTTAATTCTTTTTTAACAGGATGGAGACTCTACTGCTGGGGTCGAACGTAGGGAAGGCTAAGTTGATGGGGACGCTGCTTGGTGCCGGTGGGGCCCTCGTCTTTGTATTATACAAAGGTGTTGAGATTCATATCTGGTCAACACACGTTGACTTACTTAAAAGCTCGAATACTCATCAATCAAATGGCCAAGCCACTTCGAACCAGCACATGTCAATCCCTGGGGTTCTTATGGTTCTCGGTTGTAACGTTTCCAACTCGCTTTGGTTACTATTTCAGGCAAGTGATACACTAATTTTGATTGGCGTATCTAGTAATATAACTAATTACTAAAAATGATTTTCTGTATGTCATAGAATATCATACGTAGAAGAGAGAGTGCAACACAAAAAGAGAATTATTATTTGTTAAACTGGTTCATGTTTTGGGCGTTGGTAAGATGTTGCATGACTTAACGTAAAATGTTTTTTAACAGACAAAAGTAGGAAAGCAATTTGGAGGAAACTATTGGAACATAGGTCTGACGAATGGGATGGGAAGCTTGGTGTGCTTGGTTTTCGCTCTCTGGTCGGAGCATGACTGGAAGCAATGGCGTTTAGGATGGAACATTAGCCTCCTAACTACCATTTATGCGGTAAATAAAAATCTACTCAATGATTAAGGATCAATAGACATATATGCGCATGTGCGAGTAGTGTGTTTGGTATGTAAACTTTCTATACTTATATTCTACGCTGTGTGTAGGGACTCGTCGTTTCAGGAATGGCCATGCCTCTTATTGCGTGGTGCGTTGAAACAAAAGGAGCGTTATATGTTACGGTGTTTAGCCCTGTATGTCTAGTGATCGTTGCCCTCTTCGGATCATTTGCTTTAGAGGAAGCTCTTCATTTAGGAAGGTACACCAAAACTCGTGTGACCATCAAGCTAATGTTTTTGTCATTTTGTGTATGATATATGTGAATCTTATTCGCTTTTCTTTTTTTCTTTTTTTGGAGAAACATAACAGTATAATCGGTGCAATGATAATGGTGGGAGGAGTATACCTGGTGGTGTGGTGTAAAATGAAGGAAACGACTTTGGACAATATTGAAATGGATAAGAATATCAAAGAAGTGAACCTCGGCAATATATCAGCAGTAAATGATAGAGATATCCCATGAATCCACCATATAGCTACAATCAGTTATAAAATGTACTATAGAATGTGATAAAAAAATGTACTATAGAAATATAATTTAAATAAACTAGTGATTGAAGCCCCGCGCATGCGCGGAGTTGTTTGTGATAATTCTTTTATATTTTATTTATCTTTGTTGATTTGAATAATAATAGTTTTGTGTTAATCTCCATGTTTTGATTATATTTTGAGTTAACTCAATCACTCACACTAAGCATATGATCAATTTGTTTTGTTTTATTTTATTAAGATGTTAACTCTACACTTCATCTCGAGCTTTTCGTAGAATCGCATTTGCATTCGATGTATTACTGTTTACATATATGTTTTGTTGTGGTAGCATTTGAGCATAATGACCTATTGATTATTTCTATAATGTTAGTTTTGTAAATATAGATTGTATTTTTGAAACAAACATGTCACAATCCTTAAAATTTTCATGTTTTATTTGGGTTTTTAAAAAGAACTCTAAATATAATTTCTCATTAACTTCTACTATATAAACTAAATTATATTCTTTTTTTTTAACTTTAAACACATTATAACATTTAAAAAATAGGAGAAATCTTCTATAAAAAATTCTAACTCTAATTTTTTTCATGAGCTTTCTACTATATTAATCAAAAAATTATATTCAATATTTTTGAACTTGTAAACACATTATAAACTTTTTAAATAGGAAAAATACTATTTTATGTTGCATATTTCTTTATTTCATCTCCATTTTATATTACAAATGTTTCTTTAAATTTTAACACCAAGTTATCACATACTTTATTTTAATTAATTAATGTATTTGTGTATTTTTTTAGTTTTATTTATTTTTAAAATAGAATATATGTAAAGAAATATGAAAAGACAAGTATTTAATAAATATTGTAAATATAATTTATTGTTTTTGTGCTGATGTGGACACTCTAGATGGAGAGAGCAACTCCCTAATTATATACTCCCTCCGTTTCAAATTAGTTGTCGTTTTGGCAAAATGTATCTGCAAATATTTGGACGTATCTGGACATGTTTTGCATTGCAGATACGTCCAAATATTTGCAGATACATTTTGCCAAAACGACAACTAATTTGAAACGGAGGGAGTATAAGACTAGTAGAGTACCCACATGTTTGTGCGGTGTAACACTGTGGTTTTGTGTAGAAAATTTAAACCCTAAATCCGAACCCGACCAAAAAACCCTAATCAAAAATTTTAAAAATCCAAACGTTTTTAATATGTCTAAACCCGAAAATCCGAAATCAAAAAAATCCCGAAAACCCTGAATTGAACAAAAAATATCTAGAAACTTTTCACCCGGAACCCGACCGAAATACCCTATTCAAAATTTTAAAATACTCAAATTTTTTTAATATATCTAAACCCGAAAATCCGAAATCCAAAAAATCCGGAAAACTCTAAACTGGAAAAAAAAAACTCGAACCCAACATGAACATAAATTTTCAAAGAAACCAGAACAATGCAAGAATTTGCTCTGTTACATCATATTCAAATTCAATCATAAAACACATTTATATATTCATCAGATATACAATACGACCACGTCAATTACTCCAAAACAAAAATAATTTATTTTAAAAATTGACAACAAAATTTCCTATTTCCGAGATAAACGAAGGCATTTTTTGCAGTATTTATGTTGATCGTTTACCTTCTGAAATCATGTTGTTCAAGTAAATTCAGTTATAAATACATGAATGTGAAAACAAATTTTATTTTATTATCAATCTCTCAGTACAAATATGAAAATACAATACGGAGTAAGCCACATATTTGGCTTTTTATTTTATTTTTATTGTCAACAATTTGGCTTTTTATTTAAATCAGTAATGATTCATTCCGGTTTACCACTCTTAAATCAGCATAACCGAACCGAAGAAACCCGGTTTAACTAATTCTTGGCGGCGTTTTCGAAGGACCAGCTCCAAATGTCGTGACGCTCAACGCCACGGCCCATGGAACCAGCAAAACCGGCGTACATGTTCTGAAGAAGAACATCATTGAGCTCTCTGGGACCTTGGATCAAAGGTCTCTTAGGTTTCTTAACGTTTTCAGGCGCGAGCGTATGGACTAAATAGATGAAGAAATTGGATTATCTCTTTTAAATTTCCACCGTGGCTACAATAATAGAAAGAAATTAACAACTTCACACTTATAAGTACGTGGTCGTATTTTCTCGTCAAAAATAGTGACAGCTAATATATTTCTAATTTTCTTTTTAACATTTTTCATTTCTACTTGGATCGGAATCTTGTACGAACGTTCCAACTTCCAATTATACATTGTAAAAGACAGTCTTGATTTTGTAGCTATTTTTAATGGGTTTGTATATGCTTCCGGAGAGATGTAACGAGACCCGTGCTTACCTTGTTGCAAAAGGTGCAAATGACCCTTCAAATTATACAAATTTACAGAGGCCCCCAAATTAAAAAATTCTGGTTTAGCAAAGTAGAAATAGGTAGTACACTTTGATTTGTTTCCTTGGTGGTTGCATAGATGGATCTTTCTTCTTCTTCATGCTCTCACTCCTTTTGTCCTTGCCATTGGGTACCTACAAGAGCAAATTCTTGGGAAGAGACATGAGTTTGTGATTGAATGCAAAAGAAAGATAAGCTAATTGAGTTGTAATAATGATATGGTATAATGGAACAACTCAAGGCTTAATCATAATCAAAGAAACAAAATGGAAATTTCACTTTTCAAAGTTAATTTTCGGATTTTACTGTTCATCTCAAGATTATGGTGCTTAAAATCGAAAATTTTAGCAAATCAAGAGAAATTGAGTTTCTAATCCAAGTAATCACTAGATAAACTAATGAATTGAAGCATGCTAAGCAATTTCACCTTTGAATGAGGGGTTTGGAATGCCCAATAAGTTTTGTGAAAAACTATTCAATTGTGAAATTAAACTCTAAATAACTCTAAACCACCTAGGTTCCACCTAGCTAAGTTCATTACAAGACTAATAAGAATGGCAATTTCAAGTTTAGACAAGAGTTTAGACCAAACAAGAAACTTATTGAAAATTTCGATCTTGCATAAACATGGATTAGAGTTAAAAGACATACCTTGTGTATTGAAAAGTGAATAATGGTTGCAAGAGCAAGTAAATTCCAATTTAGAGTTATGAACAGTAAAAGTTTTGAAATCAAAGCTCTTAGAGTTCCTCTAATGGAGTTTAGGGTTTTGGAGAAGAAAGAGAGGTTCTTGTTGTTTTCAAGGGAAAGGTAAAGTATAAAGTTAATCCTATTAATTTTCCTTTTCAAATTCGAATTTTGATTGAAAACCGGTTTAAGTTGGTTTAGGATTGGTTAAAACCGGTTTGAATTTAATGAAAAGGGGACTTACCTTGGCCGAGAAAAGTTTGGGCCGATGGCCGATGATTTTGTCGCGGCCGTGCGATTTGGTCGGCCAAATGCGAATGGACGAGAAATCCGATTCTTTCCCGATACGTGATTCCGGCCGAGCGCGGCCTGTTCCTTCTCTGTCCTGCGTTCCGCGCGGACGGTTTTGTCGCGCTAAGTTCGTCTGGCCGAGCGAGAGCCGTTTCCTTCCCGGATCGACCGGCGGTCGGCCCGATTGGAAAATTGCTCGGCCAAATTTCAATAGCACAACAACAAAACAATATCATTTTCAAGATCTACGATTCTCAGATTTAGAAAATGAACAGTCATAAACATAAAGAAGAAAATAATTTAAAATGTAGCAGCCAGTTTTGCAGTCAATCAATCGAAGAGATAGATAACGTTAGGAGAAGAATCATGACGCGTGTACATGGACTCGCGGTCAAACCTGGCAACGGCGACATTTCTATAAATAACCACAAAATATCCCTTTTGAAAAGAAAGAAGAAGAAAAAACAAAAACAAACAAGATCTAAGAAAGAAAGGTAAAGAAAATCAAGAGAGAGAATGATGAAGAAGCAAGTGACAATAGTGGCGGCTCTTCTGATTCTGATGGCTTTATCTTCCAACTTGGATATGGTGGCTGAGGCTCAACTAGGTCCCGGAGACTGTTACGACGGTTGCTCCACCGCCTGCGTCCAACGTGACTGTGAGTACTCTCTTCTTTCTTACTTTTCTCCATAGCTTACTCTCTCGCTCTGTCTCTCTCAAGTCTCATCCATAGTTTCTCCATTTTAATATTCTATTCTGTTTGTTTCAGCGAGAAAGACGTCTCGATGCGATCGCAAGTGCTCCATTCGGTGCGGCCCAGGTAAATTAATTAAACCGGATCCCTTACTAAACCGGTCTGTGACCCCTTAAGGTTTTGTTGAATATAAAGAATGTAACAGATCGGAATTTCTGATCAATCATAGTGTAGAACCATCTTGTATCGGATCGTACTTTTGTATCTGAATGAAACCAAAACCGGACTTGAACTGATGTTATTTTTCGTCTTATGTAATTGCAGATGCTAAAAAGGAAAGAGAGACTGGTGCTTAAACTTTTATATTCACTAAGATCTATTTAACTTTATTTATGTTGTATCTTCTTCGTTTTATAATTGTATCTCTGCAAAACATATTCTGTATTGTTGTTTGTTGATGTCATTTTATCGAATAAAAAAAAGTAATAGTAACAATGTTCGCTTAAAATACTAGTGCCGACAAAAATAATACACTTATCTCTTTTAAGAATCTATTGTATTGAAAATAACTTTAGGTTCATGTGTAATTAACAAAAAAAAATGATGATGATGTGTTATTATCACAACTAGATTTACACTTGCGCGTTGAGGAAGATTTTAATATATAATTAAAAACAAAACAAATCGAATAGAAATAGAATTATTTTAATTTTCAAAAATAAAATAAGTATGTTTATAAATATTAATTTTCTTAGAAACAAATACTCTCTCCGTTTCAAATTAGTTGTCGTTTTGGCAAAATGTATCTGCAAATATTTGGACGTATCTTGCAATGCAAAACACGTCCAGATACATCCAAATATTTGCAGATACATTTTGCCAAAACGACAACTAATTTGAAACGGAGAGAGTAGCAATTAGTCAAATGCTTAAGAAATATGAGTATATCTTAAAAGTCATTGGTAATATATATGTGTAGTGGTTCAGAAAAACCATTCTAAAAAAAGGCAAGATTAGAAGAAATCATCAAGATACTAAAAAAGTATGACTAGCCACAAAATGGAGATAGTAGAGTTTGCTTTGGAGGATGCGGTTTTGGCTGGAGTTGTTAATCGTCTTCAAGCTTGACCTTCTTACAGCTTTCAAGCCGCTGAGATTATTCCTTTCCTTTCAGCGGAAAGTGGTGTTAGAAAGGGCGTCAGCAAATAGAGGAGCTAATCTCATTGCACAAAATGTAACCAATGACTCAACTTCAATCTTATGTTGCGACTAGTCATCTTTTTTGGTTAAATAGTGTTTTTGCAGATGAGAGAATTATTTCCTCTGTTTGAGATAAGTTTCTTTAGGTTTTCGATGGAGTATAGACGAGGCTTTTTACATGGATTTTCCTTTGGCTCTTTTAGAGATAGCAAAGTGATATTTATTGTTTCACTTGCTTGCCATGTGTTTTTTGCGGCCTTTGTAAATCAGAAACTTTATATTCCTCCTTGATGTTAATATATTTCACTTAGATGACAAAAAAAAGGAAGAAACCATCAAAGTATAAAGCTTGATTTAGTAAGCATCCAAACTTATAACTATTCTTTTGGTTTAATATGGCTTTTTATATATATATATATATATATCGAAACATGAAAAAAAGTTAAAAATATTCATATGAAAAAATAAAATACTAGAAATAGTCTAAGGTTTGATTGGAAACATAAAAGCGATACGGTTTTCGATATTTTGGCTTTGAATGAGTAATGCGTTTGAAAAATATTAGCTCCCCAATACCTTCTCTCTTCTCTCACTCCTATTTTTCAGAGAGAGAGGGCGATTTCCGATCTGTTTAGATCGGATTAAGTTTATGGCTTTTTGCCATTTTTTGTTTGTTTATACTTTCGGCTTAGACCGACTTCTCTTCCGATCTGATCGGATTTAATAATTCCACCATAGATTTTGTCTATGGATGGATTTGCTTTCTTTTCTTTTGTGTTTCTGTATTACCGACTGAGATCGGTCCGACTCAGTTCGGTCTTCCCCTTTCGCTTGTTCTGAAAAGTTTAAATTCCGGTCATATTTTGATCTCTGTTTTCACCCAATACTTGATTCATCAATTAACTGAGCATAAATCCTTACTTATGTGAAAAAGTACGGTGTCTCTTTGATTGATGAGTCAAGATGATTCGGAGTGAGAATATGTAGATTCAGAGACTCTCGTCGGTTTTGATGGTGATCTGAAGAGTATTCTACAAATAATCCTTCGCGGTTTCAGTTAAGTTGGTGAAACGATATAGATCATTTCTTCTCCGGTGGTTTGCGAAAGGAAGTTGCAGCATGGATCTCGAAGAAGGAGGCTAATTTTCGGTGGTTATGATCAGACGATATCAGATTTCATCGAAGCTACCTCCGGCGGTGCATGACGAAGAGTCGGTGGCGTTTTCCATCCTTCAACTTGCGTTATACACGTGTTAAGACGTGTTAAGACGTGTTAAGACGTGTTAAGACACGTGTCAACATTTGCCTTACTTTGTTGTTACTAAACATATCATTATGGGTGGGCTTAAATTAAGTTATTGGGTTATACGATGATCCATGTAGTGTTGCCCTTTTGGGCATTAATGAAATGCAGTTGCCGTAAAAAAAAAAAAAAAAAAAAAAAAATGAGTAATGCGTTTTAGGAAAGACTACAGGCGAGAGGAAAAATGGTTACCATTCATCACATTTATTTGCTAAGAAGTCAATGTTAATAAAAGTATTAAAGGGACCCACATGACGGTACAAAATGAGTTGTAATGTTATGAAACGCACTTCAATTTGTAACACACCCATTTGGTGTGTTTTAAGTGCGGTTCTTTTATTAACTTTACATTTTT
Organism: Microthlaspi erraticum; assembly: GCA_902728155.2. Classification (NCBI taxonomy): domain Eukaryota; kingdom Viridiplantae; phylum Streptophyta; class Magnoliopsida; order Brassicales; family Brassicaceae; genus Microthlaspi; species Microthlaspi erraticum. Next base: position 31,631 of record CACVBM020001131.1, on the reverse strand, counting down.
ATGTTTCTAATTTTTTTTTTTAAAATCATGCTTATTTATTTCATTAGTTACTAAAATATTATTCAAGAAAAAAAATTATTGTAAGCAATTTTTTTTTTAAAAATAATTATTATATCTATACCATATTTGCGATAGTTACCATTCAAACATTATTCTGTACCACTTATTTTTTAGAAACTGCACTTATCTCACATTACGTTTTTCCTTTGTATAAACCGCACCGTCCCATTATATTTTTTATACCGCACTACTCATTCCACTGTTACCATTCGGAACCTTTTATGCAAATGTACATCAATCAATTTTTATTGTCACAATTTCCAAAAAAAATCCGTACACAGTTTCAAGAGAAGTAAATAACACAACAGATAGAAAACCGCAGCAAATATCTAGCACTCGAATGAAAAACCGCTACTAAAAAGTTAGAATACTGTAGATATTATTTTGATCAAAAGTTTATATATTATATAAATTTAGCTTGATCCAAAAGTTACCATATTGTATTATAAATTGATAAGGTTTTAAAATATTGTAAATATTTTTTATTTTGATCAACAAGTTAAAATAATAAAATATCGATTTAATGGCTGTTTTTTAATAACTAATCAACAATAACGAAATTCTCCCTATGTTCTTCGGGGGTTTATATACATTGTTTGTAAGGTTTCACTTAGATCCAATGTAATAGCATAATCTACGTTCAAAATCTCGTTTCTTGCTTACTACTCGGATGGACAGCAATAAGCGATTTTTTAAAAAATTGCTAATAATTTAGGGATTAACCGAGGTAAAATTTTAGGTTTATTTTAATATCTTTTAAAAATTATAATTATATAAAACATTAATAATATAAAAGATAATACAAAACTTTTCACATTTCTGACTTTTCCCAGTTCAAAAGTATTTCTAATACAAAAAATAATAGTTCCACTCACAAATATTACAAAAAGAATATTATATTGATCATATTAATAACATACAAAAGATATATAAAGAATGGTAACAGATAATGTGGCACAATTTCTAAAAATATGAGACTCAATATCAAATTAAAAAAATATAGTCCAAAAGATTTTATAATTTGTTGGACGGTTATCAGAATTTCACACTGATTTCACGTATCACTACGGTTCTCTTCCGATATACGACAAAGCGGCCGGTTTTTGTCACTTATCGCCGATATTTTGAACGAGGAGCATAATAGACTATATATATTACATGTTGTGGTTTCGGATGTAGGGGATATATAGGCTTCGGCCTAGAACCTCCTAGTAACTCAAAAAAAAAAAAAAAAAAAAAACATTATTGAAACTTAAAACTTAAAGTAATATTGAAAATATTATTGTGAGAATGAATTCTCAATCTCCCTTTATGGCCATATACGTTGGCATGAGGCTATATAAGCCATGCCTCCTTTTCTTGTTAAAATGTAGTTAAGCACATTATCATTCACACAAGAAACAATCCTCTTCATCTCCTCTTTTTTATTGTTTTCTTTATGAGAGTACAAAACATAAAACATGGTTCGCGAGCTTATGGTTTGAGTGATGCAAACATAAGAAGTGTGCAGTTTTATCCTAGGATTCAGAACGCCATGCAACCGTCACACTACGGGGCGTTTACAGAATTAAGGAAAGAGATCATATCTCGACTCTGCAAATCCGGTTTTGTTTCCTTAATTCTTTTTATTTTGTATCATTTTAATATAATGTTATATTATTTTGTTCATATTAATACTTTACATTAATCAGTCGCCCATTGTAGAAATTGCGTTCTTACAATCTTAATTCTGTAAATTTTTGTTTTTGTTTATTGCACTAACGAAAACTGATTTTTGTGAAGTGTTTTTGTTATGTAAACAGGAACTGGAAATTCTGGATTTTATTGATTAATTTTCCAATTTTCTGCAAATCTATTCTAATTATTTTTTGCAGATTATCAGAATTTCATGGAAGTAATTTTCTGTTATTCAGAAATTAACTTGATGATTTTTTTTGCAGGTTATGAAAGGAGAATGTATGGTTAATTCTTCTAATTTTCTGTAATTTATTTTAATTGTTTTGTATATGTTTTCAGAATTATTTCAGTGTTTATATCTGAAAAATTATTCTGTTATGCATTAATAATTCTTGTATCTGTTAAGATGTGTTATGAACATGTGTTCATGGAAGATCTAAATTCTGGAAATTGGAATTAATTTCTGATTATTTTGCAGGGATTTTGGAGAATTTCTTTCAATTATTTTCTGAAATTTGCTTTTCAGATTATTTTGCAGAGAATTCATTATTATTGTTTTGATCATATTTGCTTTATTATTGCAATTTATTTGATCGAAACTTGTCTCTGAAATTTTTCCTTGCTTTATTGTTCTTTTGATTAGTTTAATCAACTGTTGGAATTGTTTGGTCAATGCATTTTAGTCATAATTGTTGATGCTACATTGAATCGTGAGTTGTATATTGCGGCCTTGAATGGTGAGCAGATCTTTCGATGGTTCATACGCTACGTGGTTCGTCCACAACATAATTTGCCATTCAACATAAATACTGATTGTTTTGCATTTCATTACTTAAAATAATAAAAAATATAGTGAACCACAAGCGGTTCATTTTTGTGAAGAAAATTTATAGACCATTGGCAAACCATGACATGCTGCATATCGGGTGTGTTTCTTTTACTATTCATGTGTTTCTTCCTTTTTTTTAGTTATTAAATAATTATTTACTTTTGATTTTTAAAAAATAGATAAATCACACAATACAATTATATATGTAATAAATTTAATATATTATAAAAAATGACATAAAACACTAAATAATGTTTTTATGATAATAAATATTTTAAATTAATAACTTTAGACTAGACTAAAATTTACATGTTGAAATAAATAAAACATAATATTTTGGATTGTCTGCATATATTATTGAAAATTTTTAATTTCTAATTTTTTTATAATTTAACATTTATAAAGAGCCAAATTTTATTATTTGAATTCTACAAAATAAAATAAAAAATTTATATCTCATATTATTATTACAAATATGTACAGTATTTTGGACCGCTTTTCCCATTCAAACATAGTTTGAACTGTTGAAATTACTAGATCCGCTTGATCCGCACTTGATCCGCTCAATCCACTCGATCCGCTAGTTCCGCTTTTGTCACGCTCGATCCGCTTGATCCGCAACGTTTGATCCGCTTTCTCCATTCGGAGCCTGCATCTTGCATTCAAGTATTAATTTCTGATTTGACTAATTCTGATATTTGAATTTAATTAGTTTATGCAGCTTATTTTACTGGCATAAATTGAATTAAATTGGTATTTGGCATTGATTAAATTGTTAAATTCCTGAATTTATTGGGACTTTTTTTTTCTTTTTGTCACAAACTTTTCATTAAAACTTAATCTGCCATCTTACAAACAAACAGAGGGCATTTTCCATCCTCTTAGACAATTACAATAAAGCATAAAGGCAAATAACACTAGCTAGACCAGCTAGATCTTTAAGATAGTTTGACTGCAAAATGGAGGCATGCCTCGCTTGCGTCAATGGGATCATATCGGTGATACCGAGACAGGGCCGGCCCTGAAATTTAGGGGGCTCGAGCAAAAATAGGAGAGGTTTGTAGATATATTTTTGAAAATGAGAACAAATGGTAGATGTTTATAAACATGGGGCTACTTATTAGAAATAAAATAAAATTTTGGGGCCAATTTTTAACACTAATAACAAAAAAAAAAAAAGATATTGGGGCCAAGACAATTGTTTCACAAGGCTGTGTACAGGGACGGCCCTGTACCGAGAGATCGAAGAGTAGTCACTTGGACATATGACTTTGAAAGCCAGTCTTCATCTTCAAGCTTCGTCGAAACGAAATTGATTGCTACACAAGATAACAAATCGATAAAGAAGTTGGCGGGACTTACCGGCAATTAATCCGGAAGATAACAAAAACTTGACACAAATCTCTCCCCATGGAGAAAGGAAGGTGATAAGAGTTTCTCCCAATAAAGAGAGAAAAATGCTATGATTCTCTCCTTAGCGAAAGTAGCATAATTCTCAAGTACAAAGACAAGAGTAGCAGCCGTTGAAGCTCGTGAGAAATAGAAGTTACAAGGGCATAACTCAGGAAGGATACAAGAGTCAAGCCCAGGAAAGATACAAGGGCCAAGCCCAGGAAGTTTATAATTACTCAGCCCATGAAGAGAAAAGAGACAACTAAACCTAATGGGCCAAGCGGCCCATCTCATAGTGACGGCGGCCAATCTCCAAGCAAAACCACTGGAGGAGCAGTCCAAAGCAAGATCTCCGGCTAGTAGGTTCAGTTTGACAATGGGGAATAGGAGATAACGGCGATTATACAGCTCTTCGGAGCTAGATGTAGAAGAGGCAAAAAAGACGGATCTAAGTCGCGCATGCCAAATCTCGACATAACACTTAACGCTCTTGGAAGGTACTCGATAACGAGACAGATCCGGCCAGTCCGGAGGCTTTGGAGGAGGATACGGCAGTGCTGGAGGGAGATTCACCCAGAGAGAGTGGCTCCAAGTCCGAACTGCCAACTCGCTAGCTGGCTGCTCCGACGGCGTGAGAAGAGGGGATGGAAGCTCCGTCCTCAAGAGATCCGCCGCACCCAATAACAGGCCAACGGAGAAGACAAAAGACCAAAGTGACGATGAAAACAATAGAACATATCTCACCGGAAAAAGGCTCTGGTGGAAGAAGAAACGAAACATCGGACCCCAAAGCAGGATCCGGGAAAGAGGGGAGCTCCGGTACAGGGGAGAATCACCGGAGGCGGAGAACCATTCTGAGACCGGAGCTTGACGGTGATACAAGAGGGAGCCTCGGTTTGTGTGCCTGGGAGGAAACGCGTTTGTTCTCTTATCGTCGACGGTTATGTTTCATTGGTATTGGGACATTTTAGTTTAATTATTTGTTGCATTTTTCAGAAGTAACTATATTGCTAATATTTTTGGTATGATGATTCAGGTTTGGATGTGTGCAAATTGAATCAAAAGGTGTTACCAAAAATTAGAACATTTACAAAAATGTTTCTAAAGTGAAAAATCAAATGAGTTGATACCCCATGTTGGGAGTGGTCTACCATTTATGATTTTGTCCCATACCATTAGTGGTTGAAGGGTTATTGGTAACAAGTTTAGTGAGTTGACATACCAAATTTATTTTGGTAATGGTCTTCCACTTGTGATTGTACCAAGTTATGATATTTATCATATTGTCATATTAGTGCTTAGTGTTGTAAACACAAGACTAATGTTAGACAAATTCTGTGGAAAAGAGTTTAAAATTGGTTACAAAAGATATTGATCTTTCTAGCCATTGTTTAAACTTAAAATGTGAAAATGCAAAGTGCATGATTTTTGAGTTATCTCAAGAAATGTGGGGGTAACATTTGACAAAATGTCATATGTTTGAAAGGTAAAGTACATTTGTACAAATACCTAAAAGTGTGGGGGTGCATAGCAAAAGTTGCAATGCCACTGCCTAAAATTGTTAAACAATTGATCTCAAATGGAGTAATCTTAATAGATTATATCTACTTGAATGACAACCTAGGATCCAATTAAAGGTGTGTCATGAGATTAAATTGTAAAATCATCAAGAGGAATGGGTTTAAAGCCTATGACTTAAGAGGAGTTTGATGGTAACCCTACCTAACTGATTGGAGATCCCATGAAATAGGTTCAAGGGGAAAACTAAGTCAAACTGAATCAACTAGCACTGGGAGACTCATGTCTCTACCCAGTTCCTAGGATGATGAACAGTGCTACCTGTATGGTGTAGAGGATAAGCTTTTGCTTTTAATGATTTGGGTCCATAACTTTGAAATATACATGGAGTAATGCAGGATACTCCTTTAAACAAAGTTAATGGCGAATCACCTTGTGAGTGTGAAATGGGGCCGTTTCTAGGAGAATAAATGAAAGGCTATATTCTCCAAGTTCACTCATGATTATCCAGGCAAGTTCACGGCCAAAATGAACACAATAGAGAACCTGATTCTGTGAGAGAATGAAGCTGTGTTATAGCTATTGTCTCGGTTTACATCAAAGCCCGAGAGGTTCAAGACATCATGTTCACCTCTTGGTCGAGTAAATCCGATAGTTTATAACAGTGATTTGGTTCAAGGCTGAAAAATTGCTACCAACTCATATACAGTGGATTTTTCGCATGTACTCTCAAAAGTCGTTTTTTGAGTCTTTTGAGTCTTGTCTAGAGAGTCAAGTCTAGAGTTGAGTCGTCCAGTGTCTAGAGTCATTTCTATTCATGTGGGGGATTGTTGGAACTTATTTTTGATAATATATTTATATGTCAAAAATGAAGTTGGTTTGAATGAGAAATGGAGGTCCAAGTGGGTTGCTTGTATAGCATAAAATGTAACATTTATGAAATGTCCCATATTGGAAGTTTGAGGTGAAATCCTCTTGTATATAAAGTGGAGAAAAGAGATACAAAGTTTAACTTGTTACGTGATTGGAGAAAAGGAACAGTCTTATAAGATTAATCTTTTGACCAAGTATTTTTTTGATTAAGTCAACAAATAAAATATCTCTTTAATTAATTTGTAAGTGACAATTAAGTATAGTCAATTATTGATTTTGTAACTTAAAACTTAAGTCATATTGAAAACATTATTGTGAGAATGAATTCTCAATCTCCACTTTATGCCATATACGTTGGCATGAGGCTATATAAAGCCATGCTCCTTTTCTTGTTAAATGTGGTTAACACATGATCATTCACACAAGAAACAATCCTCTTCATCTCTTCTTTTTTTTGTTTTCTTATGAGAGTACATCACATAAAACATGGTTCGCAAGCTTATGTATTGAGTGATGCAATCATAAGAAGTGTGCAGTTTTATCCTGGGATTCGGAACGCCATGCAACCGTCACACTACGGGGCGTTTACAGAATTAAGGAAAGAGATCATATCTCGACTCTGCAAATCCGGTTTTGTTTCCTTAATTCTTGTTTATTTTGTATCATTTTAATATTGTTATATTAATTTGTTCATATTAATACTTTACATTAATCAGTCGCCCATTGTAGAAATTGCGTTCTTACAATGCCCTAATTTGAAACATAAGCAATACACTTGCACACTAAAAGGGAGAAATGATTATCCCTGCCCACATGAAACACATTACAATAATAATTCACAACAACATACACATATACTAAATTAAGATAAGGAACAAACATCACTCGACCTAGTATGCCTAATAACAATCAACATACTTTTTATTCACATAAACATCTTAACCATACTTTACTTAACACATAATATATCACATACTTATCACATCACATATCACATTACTCAACACGCATTCACATAACAACTAGGCTAGGCGGGCACCTCGAAAAGTTTTCCACCACCTTCTAGCTTGTCAGCCGTTAATGGGCTTCGAAAGAATCGCCATATCCTCGTCCTCAGTCTGACTTCACCAAAACAAACGGTCTCGACGGGATTGCCATGTCCTCGCCCTCAGACCGAATGCGCACAATAAATCTTAGGCTTTTCAGTATGCTAAATATCATCATTCTGCTTACTTTCACATTCATAAAGCATGCCTACTTCAAACAATCTATCTTTTAATCTAACAACTGGCGATCTGCGTTTGAGTTCTAAACAACTGGCATTTGGCTATTCACGTTTCCAATTTCCATGCGACCGATTGTGGAAACGTGAATCGCCAAACGCCAGTTGTTCAGAACTCAAACGCAGATCGCCAGTTGTTACTCTATATTCACTAGGATCCATCCATTTATAATTATGTTGTAATCTTATTTTTATTATCGGATCTCTCTAAAACATATGCTATGTTTGTGATAATGTAAGTTGTAACCAATAAACTGGTAAAAGATTTGTCCTCTCGATCAAATTTTACCAATGACGAACTCTCACATTTGATCCTCTGTTTAACTCATATAAACGTTTTAAATAATAATAATACATATCCGGCTTTCAATATATTTTGGAGGTTATTCTAGTTTTGAGTAGCCTGATATATATATATATATATATATATATATATATATATATATATATCAATAAATAAAACATCTCCAATTTTTGATTAAATGCTAGTGCACAGTTGTATTAACTTTAAGATATTTTGTTCAACATATTAAAGATAAGATGCACCATCATATAAAAATATCGTGAGATTTTATTGTGATGATAATGAAGAGGAAAATTAGAGCAAACTAATCATGAAAGTGGGAAAAAAAAAGCAGTAGATAATATTGCTGTAAACTTTTTTTTGTTGTCAAATATTTATTGAAACAACCAATTATTATTATTATAATTTTTTTTTAATAAATCCTAATAAGTCAAACGAAAGTCTTTAAAATATTTAAATAATTAATCAAATAATAATTAATTCAGTGGAAGCAAAAACCATGATTCCGCAAAACAATAATAAATAATAATTAATACTTAAACATGTTCTTCAACAAAACAATGCAAAATAAATAAAATCTATCATCCCCTCTTCAATCTCGATTCCACAATCACATAAACCTTTTACTAGCAACACATTGGAATAAAGTTGCGTAAGTATTATCATAAACACTTAATGAGGCAATCACTCTGTATACGGACCATTTACGCAATTTACTAGCAATTAGAATAACTATTATAAACACAATAATTATTAAAATATCATTTCTCTATTATTAATAATTTCTATAATTTAATAATAGTTTTTCCATAATTAAAATAATTAAAATAATTATTTTAAACCATTTAATTAATTAAATAACCAATAATTAATTACCAGATTAAATCAATCCAATTCGGATAAACCAATTCCAATTGAATTAACTCAGCCAATTTCAATTAAACCAATTAAATCAATTTAAACCGGGATTAACCGGTCTGTGTCAACCGACACACGCTTTGTGTCGCTGGACACAAACCTTCTGGTGTCGACTAACACACAATTTGTGTCGCTCGACACCGATTCTGGGAATTCTCAGGCCATGCTAATGAACAGTACCCGATACTCACAAAAATGCACGAGTCAAGCAATTGACCAAAAACACTAAATCAAACATCGATATCATCACGAAATCACCATAGGATCGATCACACAACAAAGTTCTAGCAATCATGGACCCACAATCATGCACTCACCTTGATTTCGGATTGAACAAAGGAAGAAATCGAAGGAGATGAAGAATCACAACGAAGAACACGACGAACTACCGCGCAGCAGCCACCACGCACGAGCCCAAGCTCCAATCAACGAGAAACAGCCTCAATCGATCTCTCAAACGCTGGAAATCGCCTCAGAAACTCTTCTCTTCTCAACTTTCGTACGCCAAATGACAAAAGGAGAAGACCCAGGCGGCTGCGCGAGTTCTTAAACTCAAAACCAGGGTTTCCACCCTAAACCGGAACTAAACCGGGACCAATTGATTTGAATTGAACCGGGTTTGATCTTTGTGTCCCTCGACACAGCTTCTACAAACTGACAAATCGGTTTACGGATGTTACATTTATAACATTAGGAGAGCATCATGACACTATCTATGTACATGTACTACTGGTCAAGCCTGACAACGGGAACATATCTATAAATACAAACAATCAAAGAAGATCTAAGAAAAAAAGATCATCGTTGAGAGAGAGAAGAATGAAGACGCAAGTGACTGTAGTAGCGGCTCTTCTAATTCTAGTGGCCTTGTCTTTCAACTTGGATACGGTGGGGGAGGCCCAAACCATAGACTGCTATGACAGTTGCTCCACCGGCTGCGACAAACCCGACGGTGAGTACTCTCTTCTTTTTTAATCTCTTTATACCTTTCATATATATATACTAGATTAAGACCCGCGTATACGCGGGTTTATTTTAAGATTTTGTAATAAAATCAATATTATTATCAAAGTAAATAGAATAATATTAAAAACCCGATAAAAATATTTAAATAAAATAAGATCGGTAACCTTTTTACGTTTTTATTGTAATTGATATTTTTTTGAATTCATGATATAAAAAATGAATTAATTTGTTTTATTTTTATTTTTATCCAATATAGAAAGACTTATATATGTCTAAATATGATCAACTGATTAATTAATTCAACAAAACTTTATTATTCCATTCAAGAGATTTCAATTGATGAAATCTTTATTTAATAATTTTTTACCTAACAATATTGAAAATATATTAACTATTTAAAATTAGAATATCGGTTCATTATATTTTCTTAATATTAGTTAGTTGCTTGATAATTAATTTGTTAGTTTTCTATTTATATTGTTTCTTTCTCAATTTTGTTTTTGACTCAGACCATTATAAATTTTCATTTTCATTATTAGTTAGTTTTTTTTATTATCATTATTTTATTACACATATCGCAATTTTGTGAGTTATAAAAATCATATGTATTGCTATCATGTTGTTTGCTTTGATGAGTTTGTGAATGAGAAAAAAACACTACTTTAACTCTCTTTTTATAGGGTTCATGTAACTTATTCCATGCAGTTATAGGAAATTTAGTTTACCTAACCTATTTCATGTACTAATAGGATTTTATTTATTTCATTAATTTGAATCTTATATGTGTTTGGATAATATAAATTTGATGAATGAGAAACCTTTTTCTATTAGGATATGACAAATATAATTTTTTTTTCTTTTAACTATAAAAGATTAACTAAACCTAACCTATTTCATGTACTAATAGGATTTTATTTATTTCATTAATTTGAATCTTATATGTGTTTGGATAATATAAATTTGATGAATGAGAAACCTTTTTCTATTAGGATATGACAAATATAATTTTTTTTTAACTATAAAAGATTAAAATTTCGTTTTTTTCCTTTATCTATTTTTTTAATTATTATTTTTTTCCTTTTTTTCTAAGACACATGTCACGATCTTAACGGACATAACATTAAAAGTGACACATGTCGCAATCCTAAATTTTATAAAAATCCTACGTGTCGCAACCACGTCGCGCGCATCCAGCTTTATATAATAAGATATATATATATATATATATATATAGTAAAACTTCTATAAAATAATATTTGATAAAATTATAAATACTGTAAGATAATAAATTTTTATGGTCCTAATTCGACCCAGTGTAAAAAATAGCAAAATGTGATAAGATGATAAAATAATAATATTTTTGAAACTTCTATGTAAAAATATAGTCCCAACAATAAGTTAAAATAATAATTATAAAACTTAGGCATATATATCTAAATCAATTTAGTAAAATATGACTCCAATGTAGTTTTTCTTTTTTGAAAGTTGGATTTTCGTTGGAGCTCATCTCGGATTTTTCTTATTGCATCAACAATTTCTGGTGATATGTTCATATTAAATATAAAAATAACAAAGTATAATGAAAATTTGAATAAAAAACTGAAAAAATATATTTTTATAAAGTTTCTTGATTTTGATATAATATTTCTATAAAATAATAACTCTTTAAGATAATATATTTTTAAAGTTTCAATATTATTATTTTATAGAGGTTTTACTATATATATATATATATATAAATTCCCTTATATATTCTGACTTTTTTCCCTCAGTAAAACAGACGATCCAATGCGAACCAATGCGAACGCAAATGTTCCAAACGGTGTGGCAAAGGTAAAATATACTTAACCCTCTAACATAATCAAGAAACCAATCCATACCGGACCGGTCAGTTAGGTTGTAGCCTTGTAGGATGTGGTCTGATCTACCATGTAACAAATTAGGATTTCGATTTTCTATCGACGACAGTTAATACCATGTTTGTTTACCAGAATCGGATCAGAAGTTGTTGAGTTGATTTTGTAACTAAATGAAACGAAAAGGGGACTTGGAACTGATGTTGATGTACTTTGTAATTGAAGGCGGTAAAAGGGCAAGTGAGACAAATGCATAAACTATACATTCACTAAGATCTATTAAATATAATATATGTTGCAGTATTATTCTTATAACCGTATTTTTTTAAAACATATTATTATTGGACCCAGATTTCACACCTGGAATCTAGCCCGTAAGGGCCCATTACCTTGATCCAAGATTGAAGTCCAGGCCCACTCAAGCCCAGCAAGAAGACCTCGAGCCCACCAAGCGACTCCCTCGTAGGCCAGTTAACTGCCATCCGAGCTATTCCTGTCGACGTAAAGACGAGCTCCAGCTCGATCAAGGACCAGGTCGGCACTGCGAAGAAAGACGAAATCAAAAAAGATCTCCTTCAAATCCGGTCTGGTCCGAGATCACCGGGATCGTTAGCTGCACGTGGCGAGATACGCGGAGGTGGATCGTAGCTGATTCTGGAGCTTGAAAGCAGTCGGATCAAGGACATCTTCTTCCGATCATTTTAGACCTAATTACTATCATACTTTCCTTGTATTTTCCTTTGAGCTTAGTTCTTTCTCTCTTCTGAGAATTCACTGTAACCATTTTCATCCGTTTAATACAAATTCGTTTAGCCAAATCCTTGCTTACGATTCATTCGACTTACATCAAAATCTAGCCCTAAATCTTCCTAAGTTTCTTCCTTACAAAACCGATAAATTTCGAATGTGGTTTTCATAGCCCACAACTATGTAATATTGAAATCAATAAACCAATGAACCAAGTGGTTACAATTCATATGGTTGACTTTAGAGTACTTGGCCCCTTTATACACTTTCAGTGATAGAAATATCCGAGTTTCTATATTAAAGTAAGCCACCAGCTGATCTTAGTTGCCGTCAATTTAGTGAAATTATGAACAATGAAAAGTAATTCTGTGAGGCATGTGGAAGAAGAAAAAAATGCATACAGAAAGGATAAACATAGTTTTGCAAAACAGATATAACGAAGAGAGATGAACATTTAAGTAACCATAAACGAAGCAACAGACGTAATCAATAGAGAGATTGAGATTAGGAGAAAATTAAATCTTTACTCTTGCATAAAAATAAATAAAAAAATTCATCAAAGTGCTTAACCAGAAGGTTCTTGAACTAAAATAAACTTATACTACTAAACTAGCTTAGGTTTTGAGGTTAGCAAAATGCTTTAAATAGTAATTCAGACCAAACTAGTTTGATCCATAATAAACTAGATCAACCCAAGAAAAAACGGATTTTTTTTTGTTCTCTTTTTGGCTTGATTCAGATCAATGCTTCTTAGACGCTTTGCATGGATTGGTTTGTGGTGGAGTCTTCATAGTCTATCAAACGAAAACGATGTGGAGCTTCAGATTGCTTCGCGGAAGATAGCTGAAGAAGGACAAAAATGGACCGTTACCAACCAAACCCACCCAAAACTTTTTACCTCATATATTTAAGAAAGGCACCTCAAAAATTGACTTTAATTAAGAGTTAAGAATTAAGAGTTAAGACTTTAATTAAGTATCTTTTTAAGAGTTAAGATGGAAACAGTACTCTGGTTTTCAGTAATAAAAATTATGATCAAAAGACAAATCGTTTGGAACAATGGAACGTTTCATAAAAAAAAAAAAAAAAAAAATGGAACGTTTCATACTTTCATGCAGAGCTATAGATCAATAAGACAAATTTAGAAAAATATTAAAAAAGAAATATGTAAACCGGTTGTCGGAAATTGTACCAATAGCAATAAACTAGAGAAGTGTGTGAATATGCCAAATTATCCTCTTAGTAGTTTTCAATAGATTAAACAAATTATCCTCCTCAGATAAGATACAATGAAAATACCAGAAAATCAAGAAAAATATATGTTAGGAAATAAAAGCTCTGCTTTATTATATAAAGACTAAAAAATCGATTTAATGAGGAAAATATAAGCATTTAATTAATCAAGAAGGAGTTATAATATTCAGTGATAACTGATAAGACTCCAAGTTCAACGGTGTTAAATCTTCTTTCAGTACCAAATTGGTTAAAAAGGTTTAAGAAAAACAAGGAAGCAAGAAAGTCAAAATTATCGTTGGGTCTTTGCTTGATGCGAGGCGTAGGTCATGCGGCCTCGTGGACAATAATGCTTCACAATGTCCACTTATTACAATTTTCTTCATTCTCTTTCTCTCTCTTATTATAATAAAAAATTGTCATATAAATTCGCTGATAAAATCCAGAGAAGAAGCATTTGTGGAGTATCATCTTTTTATAAAAAAAAATTAAACTTTTATTATTAATTATTTTCTTGCTGTCTCTCGTGAACTATTAAAGAAAAATCAAGAAAAGCTCCTGAGTACTGGAAAAAAAAAGTAGAAGACGACTTTATCTTTTTTTTTTTTCTTTCTCTCTTTCTGGTTCTGTTGTTCTTTGACTTTATGGGTTCTTTTGTTTTAGATTTAGGCTCCTACGGATCTGCTTAAATCTTTTGTGATCTTCTTTCTCATCTTCTCTGTTTACCCGTAATTTCCGGAGGAGGATTCGAGTTCTGAAGCAGAAGACCCAGATTCTGTGTTCTTGCTTTTTTGCTGAGATTCTGGATTTGGTCGGAGAAGCTCAGGTTAAGGAGATTTGTCTTTGAAGCTTTGATGTGATTTAAAGCTTCTGGCTTTCCACATGCTTGTCTGAAAGGTTCATCTTTTACCCTTTGTTTGATGTTTATACACTGAGATTATGTGTTCTTGTTAATTGAATTTCTTGTAATTAACAATTCAAGAACAGTTTCATTCCGATATTAGCTAAAACGTTTGACTTTTTTTAGGAAGTGAATCAGATGAGTGATTTCTTTTAGTAAAGTTTCCTTCTTTGTTTGATTTTTTTACACTTGAGATTATGTGTTCTTGTTAATTGAATTTCTTGTAATTAAACAATTCAAGAACAGTTTCATCTGAAATTAGCTAAAACTTTGACTTTTTAGGAAGTGAATCAGATGAGTGATTTCTTTCCAGATTGAATTTTAATGACCTGATTATTGTGGAAACCGTTTCATATATCCTTGATTTAGTAAAGTAAGGATCAGCTTGAATTTCCAGTTAATTATATTGCTTCAATTGACTCCTGATTTTACCTCCTATACACTTCTATGATCTCAGATTTTTTAGCCTTTGTTGAATTACTATCAGATTCTCTCTTGATTAATATTTTTTTTTTGTTGATTAAAAAGCTAAATTAGGGACATGACCTAGTTTGTTTTTTTGGGCATGCCATGCTTGTATAAGCTTTAGCCAAATCTTCTTTCCCTTTAAAACTCCACTTTCTTTCTTTTATGGCTCTTTTGCTTTTATTTCTTACTTATTAAGGTGACTGAGAATTGCCCTTAGCTCAATGCCTTTTTCTTTCTTTCTTGATGGACAGTGAAGTGGTATCTCTCATCTCCGGTTGTGAATTGTGAAGTGTGAACCTCTCTTTCTTGGTTTTGTGCATTTCCTTGTTGTAAAGAAGAAATGTCGTTTAGAAGCATTGTTCAAGATTTGAGAGATGGGTTTGGTAGCTTGTCAAGAAGGAGTTTCGATTTCAGGCTCTCGAGTCTCCACAAAGGGAAATCTCAGGGATCTTCCTTCCGCGAGTATTCGTCCTCCCGTGATCTCTTGTCGCCTGTGATAGTCCAGACAAGCAGATGGGCTAATCTCCCTCCGGAGCTACTCTTCGACGTGATCAGAAGATTAGAAGAGAGCGAGAGTAATTGGCCTGCAAGAAAACACGTCGTCTCTTGCGCTTCTGTTTGTCGTTCTTGGAGAGATATGTGCCAAGAGATCGTCGTTTGTCCTGAAATCTGCGGGAAGCTCACTTTTCCCGTTTCCCTCAAACAGGTTCGCTTCTTAAAAAATTTGATCTTGTTTTGAGCTCACTTCACAAAAGACAAAACTACTGCTGAAGAAAAGTCTTTTGTTTTGTGTTTATGAAAATTTTACCAGCCAGGACCTCGTGATGCTATGATTCAATGTTTCATCAAAAGGGATAAATCAAAGCTAACATTTCACCTTTTTCTTTGTTTAAGTCCTGGTAAGTTCTTGCTTCTTGCTTCACTTACCTTCTTGTTCTTGCTTCACTTTAGTTTATGGCTAAGTATGTTTTTTTTTGTAGCTCTGCTTGTTGAGAATGGCAAGTTTCTTCTTTCTGCTAAACGAACTCGTAGAACTACACGAACCGAGTACATTATATCAATGGATGCTGATAACATCTCAAGATCCAGCAACTCTTACCTCGGAAAGCTCAGGTTCGTTTTCAAGTTCTTGATCTTGAAATTCTTGATTCTTGAAATTCTTCCTCATGTATATGTTTGTGTTCTCCAACAGATCAAACTTTCTTGGGACGAAGTTCTTGGTGTACGACACACAACCACCACCGTCCACATCGTCGTCGTCGAGCGCAGCACTTATCACCGATCGAACAAGCCGGAGCAGGTTTCACTCAAGAAGAGTGTCTCCCAAAGTCCCCACCGGTAGCTACAACATAGCTCAGATCACATACGAGCTCAACGTGCTAGGCACGCGCGGTCCAAGGAGAATGCACTGCATCATGAACTCAATCCCAACTTCATCGCTCGAACCTGGCGGCTCCGTCCCGAACCAACCGGAGAAGCTCCTCCCTCCGCCACCGCGCTCTTTAGACGACTCCTTCCGCAGCAACATCTCCTTCTCCAAATCGTCTCTCGACCACCGCTCCGTCGACTTCAGCAGCTCTAGATTCTCCGAGATCGGTGTCTCCTGCGAGGACGACGGAGGAGGAGAGGAACAGAGTTTCCGACCGTTGATACTAAAGAACAAGCAGCCGAGGTGGCACGAGCAGTTACAATGCTGGTGTTTGAATTTCCGCGGACGTGTCACCGTCGCGTCGGTTAAAAACTTCCAGCTGGTGGCGTCAAGACTTCCACCGCCGCCGCCGACGACGCAAGGGACGACGACAGCTGCACCACCGCCGCCGCACCCGGAGCAAGACAAAGTGATTCTCCAGTTTGGTAAAGTTGGGAAAGATATGTTCACGATGGATTATAGGTATCCGTTATCGGCGTTTCAGGCGTTTGCGATTTGCTTAAGCAGCTTTGACACCAAGCTCGCTTGTGAATAGAAGAAGAATCATCCATCTTCCTCAACATTCATTGCTAATCTTATTAATGTCTTTCTCTTTATCTTATGCTTTTTTATTTTGGCAAATCAAATTTGTCTCAATACTCAGTTGTGACAGTGGTGAGAATCAGACGTCTACTATTAACCTCTTCTCTTATCCTAAATTAATCGAACATTTTAATCTTCACTAAACCGATGTCATAAAATGAAATTCAACACGAATTTAATTTGAGATCATTTTCTTTCTCAAAACTATTTCTGTGTACAAAGCGAAATTTAATTTCAAGACATAGTTCGAAAGAGATGGTATCATTGTCATTATCTCAACATCATCTCTGGCCGCCGGAATCTGGATCTGCGGCGTTTCGAGGTTTCGCAACCGCCGCATCCGTACACGCCTGCCACCATGTTCGCCGTCACCTCCGCCTTGGCTTCCATCTCCGCTCTTCCCTTCAGGTTTCAGCTACTATTTAATGGTTTTCTCCGAAATTTTGGGGATTTGTGTAGAATTTCTGGAATACAAAGGCTCAAATTTTCTCGACTGTTGCTTTGTGAAACTCTCCGCGTTAATGTTTCAATTTCCGATCACTGAATTCGAAGAATTTGTCTTTCTTGTTGAGTAAACGACGATCACAGTTAATCCTCGTGATTTACCACAAAAGCTTGAAAATTTCCAAAGCCAAAGAACGCGAAAAGCTCAAATCTTACGTCACTGTTCTTAAAAATCAAATCTTTCAGGAAAGGCTTTTGAGTTTTGACTATGCTGCTTTACAGAAACTGCAGGAATTTTCTGATGCTGCAAAAACGGAGTTCTCAAGATATCAAAGAGTCATACTATTCAATGGAGCTAATTTTCTGCAGTCTAGAGTTGATATCCGAGTGTCTCCACCATCGTCATTTGTATGTTTCTTTAACGGAGGAGAGAGTAGGATAAACCCTAGAGGTGGTGGTGATGAAGGATCATCATCATCATCATCAAACCAGGAGACCTCCAAGAGAAACTCACTTAGTGGACGGAGATGGACTAATGTCCTCCTTGCCATTAACGTAATGTATGTGGTTTAACAAAAGATCATACCTTTTGGTTTCACATGTTAATAAAGTTTTGAGATTTATGAGTTTTAAAATGATTGCCAGAATGTATATTGCACAAGTTGCATCCAATGGGAAAGTTCTAACATGGGGAGCCAAGGTAAACCATATTACAGAGACTTGATCAAATTGTGAGACAGTTTTTGATTCTTGCTGCAGATTCATATGTTGTGTGTGAAAGCAGGTAAACAGCTTAATCGATAGAGGTCAGCTATGGAGACTGGCTACATGTTCTGTTCTTCATGCGAATCCGATGCATCTCATGGTTCTGTTTCTAAACCAAACCTGAATTCAGCCTTGTGGTTTCTAATCAAACGCTGCTTATGGCTAAAACTTGTTTTTTTTTAGATAAATTGCTATTCTTTGAATTCTATTGGACCAACTGCTGAGAGTTTAGGTGGCCCTAAGAGGTTTCTTGCCGTTTATTTGACATCTGCTGTTGCAAGTAATTACTTTCTTTCATGTAGATGATTTATATTTCTCTCTGTTTCGAGTTTCCTGACTTACAGAATCCATCTTTAAGAGTTCTAGGTTCAGCAATGAGCTACTGGTTCAACAAAGCCCCATCAGTTGGTGCTTCAGGTGCGATTTTCGGATTGGTAAGTCCATTGGAACTATAAGCCTTTCTGTGTGAGAGTGAGACTCGTGCAAGTTTTGTTAAACGAATGCTGTTATTTGGACAGGTTGGATCGGTTGCTGTATTTGTCATGAGACACAAAAAGATGGTCAGAAGTGGGAATGAAGATCTAATGCAGATAGCTCAAGTTATAGCACTAAACATGGTTAGTCATAGTTATACAAACAGATCAAAGATAAATTTCTCTCAAGGTCTAACAAGCTTTTGACTATGCAGGCGTTGGGTCTGGTCTCCAGAGGCATAGATAACTGGGGTCATGTAAGTAACCCAATCATGCCTTCAAAATGTATTAACCAAGTAGTGGTCTGATAACATCTTTGGTGAATTCTCAGATTGGTGGGTTGCTTGGTGGAACGGCAATGGCATGGCTTGTAGGACCACAGTGGAAGTATGAGTACACAGCAAGAGACGGTCAGAGAGTCTTCATGGACAGTGCTCCTATTCCGGTCCTTTTGCGGTGGAGAAACCAACAAAGACGGCTTTGATTCGAGAGACCAACGAGGCTGGACAGTTTTTTCTTACCAATGAGGCGTGAATATAAAAAGATTGAATGTATCTTGAAAGATTTAATTATTGGTTAAAGAAACAGTTTATTATTTGTCCTCTATTGGCATGCAAGTCTCAAATCCTAACATCTCATATTTATTATGGTTAACGATAACTTCATACGTCATTTTTTTTTCCCCTCAATATAAATCTGATTGCATCTTTCAGTTTCCTTTTCTTTGGAAACTTAAGCAATTAAGAGTTATTTAAGTTTGTCCCATCCGTCACATTTTCATGCTCTAACTCAAGCTAAAGTACAAACAAACTACTACAATGAACATTACTTTGGATAATGGCCCCATGAAATATAAAATATTTACAAGGTCCTAGCCTAGGTTGCTGCCTCAAACTTGATTAGTTCTTAAGAAACTTTGAAGCCGATGGCTACCAAAAGTAAAGAAAGACCCAGTGCGTGAAGAGGAAAATGGATAATAACATGATTTTCATCCAGTTAATATCGTTTAATTAGTTATAGTAAATGACATTTTTATTAACTTCAGTAACACTGAGTTATCCACACGTGCATACACTTCTTTTCTTGCTTCACTTGAACAAATTCGCATTAACTACGATTTTTTTAATATGATAGAAACTCTTATTAAAAGAATACATTATACATATCGTCCACGTAAAAACACATATTAATTTTTAATATAACGTCATAATGTGACCTGGCAAAGCTGATAAAGAAACATATTTCTACAAGAAACATAATTGATCAAAGATTCAAACCGGAACACTACCCTTATAAATACCCCTCTCCGTATGCATCTTTACCACACACAGCCAAAACCACTCTATAAAACAAGTAGAGAGATAGAGAGAGAGAAACAAAACAGAAAAAAAGAAATGGTGAGATCAAATGTTTATCTCATCTCCATACTTGTCATCATGACTTCACTCTCTTCCCCTTCACATGGCCTTGTACTGGGTGACCTCCCCATAGGCAGTGTCGCAATCTTTGGTCTCGCCCGGTGTGACCTTAAAGGAGATCCGAACACGCCACCAATCTCGGGCGGCACTGTTGTCTTAACATGTGGTGGCTTAACAGACAACCTCGCTGAAACAATAACTAACCCGGGCGGTTATTTTCTCATATTTCTCAACTTCTTGGAAACACTTTTCTTCCACCCTAGTATCTGCAATATCAGAATTTATCTTCCTACCGGAGACTGCACAATTAGCTCACCGAATGCCGTCCTCACTGGCTCGCTTACATTTCTCAACGTCGTGCTGACTAATAACACAAACGTCGCTTATTATGGTGTTGGCCCATTAGTCAGTGGTATTGTGGGGACTTAATTTCATGGTCTTATGTTTTACATTGAGGTGTTACAGCGAGAAATAAGTGGCTGATGCTCCACAAAAAAAACTTACACGTACCTTTTTCTCTCTCTTTCTTTGTTGGCTTTTCTACGAGTGATTATCAATTGTATACTTGGATATTTATACTTAATTTGCATTTTCGTTTGTTGTCCCGCTTTAAACTTGCGTTTAGAATCTACACTGGAGTGTGAATATATGTTAACCTTTGTATTTGCATTAGAATTTCGTTTACAAAATGCAAATGCAAATTTTTTTGTTGGCAAGTATTATACTGTATTACGTTTAACAATTCATAGTTATTTATAGAATTAACTGCTTTCAAACATTATATATCCAAGAGTTGTTAACTTTTACCAGCGAAAAATTTGTATATCAACTTGACGTATAAAATATGATTTTGAATATAATTCAATAAAACAAATAATATCTAAATACATAGATGAACATGAATTGAAAATCGAACACCATTGAGCACCATCCCATCCTTTCAGCACCCAAAGAAGTGAACTGGATCACAATATTTTGACTAGATTCTCAACAATGAACGCCCTTTTATGAAAACTATACGCTTTGTGTTCTTTCATTCAAAAGCAGCTGAGAATGTGTGAGCGAAACTAAGTTTACGCTTTCTCTCTCTACTTTCTTGACATCCCTCTTTCCGTGAACTAAATTTAATTTATTATATATACTAGGGATTAAAGCCCCGCGCAAGCGCGGGGTTGTTTGCGATAATTTTTCTGTTTGATTTTATTTATATTTATTGATTTGAAATTTTGAATTATGATGGTTATATGTTAACTTCCATGTTTTGGTTATATTTTGAGTTAACCCAACAATTAACACTAACAATATGATCAATTTTTTTTATTAAGATATTAACACCTTACTTCATCTCGAGTTTTCTATTTCTAAAATTTAATATGCATTTGACTCAACGTTAAAATTTGTAAACATGGTGTAGAATCGCAATTGCACTCAAAATATGATGAAAAACAAAAACATGTATAACTTCTTACATATATGCTTTGTTGTGGTAGCATATGACAATTGATTATTTTCTATTATGTTAGTTTTGTAAATATAAATTGTATTTTTGAAACAAACATGTCACCATTCTTAAAATTTTCATACTTTTCGTTGCAATGAAATTTAAATAATAACTCGACTTCTATTTTTTAATAAAACAAACTCTAACTCTAATTTTTTATTAGCTTTTTACTATGTTAAATAATTTATATTGTACCTTTTTTACTTGTAAGCACATTATAACATTTTTAAATAGGATAAATCCTTTGAGTTAAAACCTAACTATATACTATTTCAAGTTAAATATTTCTTTATTTCATCTCCATTTTATATTACAACTTTCTTTTAACTTTTAACATCAAGATATCACATACTTTATATTAATCAATTAAATTGTTTGTGTATTTTTCTTAGTTTTGTTTATGTGTAAAATAGGAATATATATAAAGAAATATTAATACACATATATTAAATATCTTAAATACAATTAATGATTTTTTTGCTGATGTGGATAGCCTAGGAGGAGAGAGCAACTCTCCTATTATATATACAATATTTTTTAATATTTTAATTTTATAATAATTAGCATTTATACAAAGAATATGAAAAGTCACTTTTAAAAAAGGAGGAAGACTATGTATAAATCTAGGAAAACTATTATTTAGTAATTTTATTTTTGTTAGATTATATAATTTACATTGATATCAAGATGTTATAAAAAGAACACTGGTTTTTATTAAACTATTTTGGGATGTGATATACACATATATTAACATACATTAGCATACATTTACATGCATATTTCCACCTATTGGCATCATTCTCATACATTTATATCCACATATCTCTATCTATTCACATGCATCTTCATTAGGACTTGCATTGCATATACATTGCATTTTGAGTCTGAATCAGGTGCTTAATGGAGCTTTGGAGCCATTTGGGAGAAGGAGTGTCGGAGACGTCAAGACAAAGAGCAACCAGGATGCGAACCAGGATCAGAACCCGTTTGTCGCCTTACAAGCTCCTTGACCAAGAAGAGAGTTGACCATGCCTTAATGAAACGCGGCGTTCTGGAGCTTAAATCTTGGGGAAGGAAAGAAGAAGGGTTTTAGAGTCTCCACTATATAAACTAAAAAGTCCTAAGTTTTTAGGCATCTTGTAATTTGTCTTTCATTTTGCCACCAAGAAATACTCTAGTTCGAGATCTAAGACTTTGTAAGCTTTGGTCTCTTTCTCTTAATCAAATCACGTACTTGTCATTTGCATTTTAGTTTCCATCTCATTTACTTGTGAAACAACCTTCCTCTTATGAGAATCGGGTTGTCAAACAGGATGAGTGAGTAGTCTTTAGATTGTTTTAGGTGATTCGGTTTTGAGAGCTTTAAAGGAGAGTTTGAGCTTAAAGCTAGAACCTTTAGAGTTTCTCCTTGCTTAGTGCCCTTAAGGCTGAGTCATTTCTGATCATCTTGGCTCAGATCTCAAGCTCTCAACACATCAAAAGTGTGTTTGAGAGCTAGATAATCTAAGACAAGGGATCCGCTTTTCTAGCTCGCGATAGCGATTTGTTTAGAGCTTTTTGGTGATGGGATCTGCGTTTAAAGCTTGCTTGTGTACAAGCTCACTCACGATAGTGAGCTCTTGAGTTTGGACCTTGCATTCGAGCTCATTCACGATAGTGATAAGCTCTTGCTTTCGTTTTCCTTAGCCTAGAAACTCGGTTTTATCTTCTAAGTCTTAAAGCTTCTTCCTTTAGCTCGATTTCCATCCGAAATCACCTAAAGCCATCGCCTTTCTTCATTTTCTTTCAAAGTTCAAGTCTTTTAGCTCAAAGTCGATTTCTTTCCTCTTTGAATCTTGATTTGGACCGTTATTTCACTGTTCTAAGTTTGTATTTTACTGTTTAACGTTCGGATTTCATAAAAACCAAATCTTGTTCTTGGCTTGAAGTTTTCTTGTTCAATCTTTAGAACCCAATCTTCCCTGAGATTTGGATTGATACCTTAAACTATACTGCAATGATATGAGCAGAGATTTGAGGGTTTGGATCTACTAAAAATCTTGTTTTCAAACTGGCGCCGTTGCCAATCTTGGGGATTTGATTGGGATTTTTCGATTTTGGAAAAATTCAAGTTCAAGTTTTTAAATTTCTGCAACTTACACACCTAATCTGCCTGGGCTTTGCTTTGTCTTACTCTCAGGTGTATGCAAACACGCTCTCGCGGCAAATCAACTTGTTAAGCTCCGACGAACTTCAACGAGCTGAACGAGCTAAACGCGAGCGTCAACGGCAGAACAGAGTAGAAGCAGAGTCGAGTTCAGGATTTCAGACAGGCTCCGAGTTACAGCTCAGTGACGACGACTCTGGTACTGAGACGATGGCAGATAACCACGGAGGAGCTCCTCCACCGGGAGTTTTTCCACCACAAGCCGGGAATCCAGCTCAAGCTCAACGTCCGGCAAGACAAATCGGAGCTGGCGATATTCCGACGATTCCAGCGAATCGTCCCGGCATTACCCCACCACCGGTCCCAAATTTCAACTTCGACATCAAGACAAGCTTGATAAACTTGGTGGAGAATTCCATCTTTCACGGAATGAAAGATGAAGATCCTTTGAAGCACTTGGAAAAGTTTGATAGAATTTGTGCTTTGCAAAAGATCAACAATGTCACTGAGGATGCTCTTAAGCTCCGATTGTTCCCTTCTCTTTGAGTGGACACGCACTAGCTTGGGAGTCTTCAATCCAACCTGGAACCGTGACAACTTGGGAACAATGCAAGCATGCCTTTCTTGCGAAGTTTTTCCCACGTCAAGAACTGCTCAGCTAAGGAACAACATTGCGAGTTTCACTCAACTCACCGGTGAAACATTCTCAGAGGCATATGAGCGATTCAAGGGATATCAAATGAAGTGTCCTCATCACGGCTTCTCCAAAGAGAACTTACTAAGCACGTTATACAGAGGAGTCTCCCCTAAGTACAAGATGCATTTGGATTCAGCTAGTAAGGGTCATTTTATGGGCATGGATGTAGAGATGGGCTCGCTTTGGTGGAGAATGTTGCTCTTAGTGATGGAAACTATCCAGAGGAGTATGATCGAAGTGATAGAGGAGATAGCTCAGTCAATGATGAGAAGCACAAGAAGGAGATCAAAGACATTGAATGACAAGCTTGACAAGATCTTGACTGGCCAACAAAAGCAAGTTCACTTTGTTTGTGAGGATGATGTGAACCAAGAGGGGGAGGACCAACAAACTGAGGAAGTGTGCTATATGAGTAATCAGGGAGGTTACTACAAAGGGTTACAACACAAACAACAACACGAACCTCTCTTACCGCAGCACCAATGTGGAGAATCCACAAGACCAGGTCTACCCACCTCAACAAAACCAAAATCAAGGGGGCCAACAAACTGTTTACTTCAAGCGTGGTTACCCACCAAAGGTTTTTGGAATCAGAACCAAGGCTCAACTCAAGCTCAAGCAGGGAGCAACTCAAGTCAAGACTCAGATATGAAGACCATGCTTCAACAATTAATCAAAGGGCCAAACAAGTGGTGCTACTGAGCTAACACCAAGCTAGCCGAGATCAACAACAAGGTGGATTGCTCTTACAATGACCTCAACAAGAAGTTGGAATCTTTAAACTCAAAAGGTTCAACACTTGGAAGCTAAGAGCCACAACATACCTTCCTCTTCCAAAGGGAATGCTTCCTGGAAAAGCAATCGCAAACCCAAAGGAGTATGTCCAAGCAATTACTCTTAAGAGTGGGAGAGTTCTTCCGGAGAGAGTGGTACCATCAAGACGCAACGAGGACGTTGCGATTCAAGAGGAGGAGGAGTCAGTCGACATTGAAGCTGAGGAGAGTTGAGAAAGATCAGTAGAGCCTGAGAAGCAGAGGACAGCGCACCGGAGCCGTCAAAAGGAAACAAGAAGAGGAGGGAAACTCTTTTTGTTCCTCCACCATTCAAGCCAATGCTACCTTTTCCAACACGTTTCAAGAAACAAATGGCAGAGAAATGCAGAAAGTTTTTGATCAGCACTATCTGAGATTGATTAAAGATCCCTTTTGTGGATGCTCTCATGATGATCAAGCCTTATCAGAAATTTTTGAAAGATGCCATTTTGGAGAGAACCAAGGAAGTGCAAGGCATGGTGGTATTGTCTCAAGAGTGTAGTGCTATAATTCAAAGCAAGACAGTAACAAAGAAGCTTGGTGACCCTGGAAGCTTCACTCTCCCTGTTCTTGGGACCTTTAGCATTCAAGAAAAGTTTGTGTGATTTGGGGCGAGTGTAAGCATAATGCCTTTGACTGTGGCAAGGCGTTTGGGTTTTGAGAAATACAAGGAGTGTCATTTCTCTCTGATCCTTGCTGATAGATCAGTTAAGCTTCCAGTAGGTATGCTTGAAGATATGCCACTCAAGGTGGGAAGTGTGATAGTTCCAACTGACTTTGTGGTAGTAGAGATGGATGAAGAACCCAAAGATCCTCTGATTTTGGGAAGACCTTTCCTTGCCACTGCTGGAGCTATAATTGATGTGAGAAGAGGCAAGATTGAGCTGAATTTGGGTAAAGACTGCAAGATGGTGTTCAATGTAAAAGATGTTATGAAGCAACCAACTATAAATGGTGAGTCGTTTTACATTGAAACACTTGAGCAGCTAGCCGAAGACTACTTGGAGGAATTGGGAGTTGAGGATAAGCTGCAGCTGGCTTTGACTAAGGATAATGAGGAGTTTGGATGTCTACAAGCAGAGAGTATGGGTTATGCTTGGCTTATGGACTCACACAGAGCAGCAAAAGAGGGACAGGCTTTGACGAGTTGGTTCAGTCAGAAACGAAGAGCATCCGGGATGGAAAACAGGTTGAGAACCTGTTTGCTCTAGAGTCCAAACCAAAGGAGGAAAGCTCTCAAGAGCAAGGCACGGACGATGACTGGTCTGAGCTCAAGGCTCCCAAAGTCGATCTCAAACCACTCCCAAAGGGGCTCAGGTATGCGTTCTTAGGCTCTAACTCCACATACCCTGTCATTGTCAATGATGCATTAGACCCCCATGAGCTTGAAACCCTCCTTGTCGAGCTGCGAAAGTACAGGAGAGCTCTTGGATACTCGCTGGACGATATCAAGGGTCTCTCCCCTACTCTATGCACTCACAGGATCCATCTCGAAAATGAATCAAAGGGATCTATTGAGCATCAGCGTAGGTTAAACCCCAATCTTAAAGAAGTAGTAAAGAAAGAAATCTTGAAGCTTCTTGATGCAGGAATCATTTACCCTATTTCGGACAGTACTTGGGTTTCTCCAGTACATTGCGTCCCAAAAAAGGGTGGGATTACTGTCATCAAGAACGAAAAGAATGAATTGATCCCAAGTAGGACAATAGTTGGACATAGAATGTGCATTGATTATCGTAAGTTAAATTCTGCATCAAGGAAAGATCATTTTCCTTTGCCATTCATTGACCAAATGCTTGAAAGGTTGGCATGTCATCCATTTTACTGTTTCTTGGATGGCTACAGTGGTTTTTTCCAGGTTCCAATCCATCCAAATGACCAGGAAAAGACCACATTTACATGTCCTTATGGCACCTTCGCATATCGAAGAATGCCATTTGGACTATGTAATGCCCCAGCAACATTTCAAAGAGCCATGCTTTCAATCTTTTCGGATCTAATAGAGGAAATGGTTGAGGTCTTCATGGACGATTTCTCGGTCTATGGCTCTTCCTTTTCCTCTTGTTTGTCTAATCTATGTAGGGTGCTGAAAAGATGTGAGGAAACGGGCTTGGTTTTGAATTGGGAGAAGTGCCATTTTATGGTGAAAGAGGGGATAGTCCTTGGCCACAAGATCTCAGAGAAAGGCATTGAAGTGGACAAGGCAAAGATAGAAGTAATGGTGCAACTTGGGGAGCCAAAATCAGTTAAGGATGTGAGAAGCTTCTTGGGACATGCGGGTTTCTACAGGCGCTTTATCAAAGATTTTTCTAAGATAGCAGGCCACTCACAAGACTCTTATGCAAAGAAACAGAGTTCATCTTTGATGAAGAGTGTAGCCAAGCTTTCTTGAAGATCAAGGAAGCCCTTGTTAGCGCACCAATTGTCCAAGCTCCAAATTGGGATCTCCCCTTTGAGATAATGTGTGATGCCTCAGACTTCGCGGTTGGAGCAGTGCTGGTCAGAAGGTGGACAAGAAGATGAACGTCATCTACTACGCAAGTAGAACGCTAGATGATGCTCAAACCCGTTATGCGACGACCGAGAAAGAATTGCTTGCCGTAGTGTTTGCTTTTGATAAGTTCAGGAGCTACATTGTGGGATCAAAGGTCATAGTTCACACCGATCACGCAGCTCTCAAGTATCTCTACACCAAGAAAGATGCTAAACCGAGGCTGATAAGATGGGTTCTCTTGCTTCAAGAGTTCGATATCGAGATCGTCGACAAGAAAGGCACCGAGAATAGCGTGCCGATCATCTATCAAGATTGAGGATTGAGGGAGATGTTCCCATCGATGACTCTTTGCCTGAGGAGCAACTCATGGCTGCTAAGATCGTGGATAGAGGCTATTTGACCAAGTGCCGGCTGGAAGGAGCAAGAGGAGAAGAGGTTCCATGGTACGCAGACTTTGTGAACTACTTGGTGTGCAGGGAAGTTCCAAGTGGATGGAGTGGTTATCAGAGAAAGAAGTTCTTCAAAGATGTGGTTCACTACTACTGGGATGAACCTATTTGTTCAGAAAAGGGAATGATAACTTGTTCAGAAGATGTGTGGCTAAAGGAAGTTGAGGGAATCTTGTTCCATTGCCACGGGTCAAGCTATGGAGGCCATTTTGCGGTTTTTAAAACGGTCCAGAAGGTGTTGCAAGCAGGTTTTTGGTGGCCAAGTATGTTCAAAGATGCTCATGCCTTCATCTCTAAGTGTGAGGCTTGTCAAAAGGCAGGGAACATCACGGCAGGAACGAGATGCCTCAGAATCCTATCTTGGAAGTTGAAGTGTTTGACGTATGGGGAATAGATTTTGTTGGTCCATTCAACCCTGCCTCTCACGGCAACTTACATTCTAGTCGCCGTTGACTATGTCTCAAAATGGGTGAAGCATAGCCGCACCAACCAACGATGCCAAAGTGGTCCTCAAGCTGTTCAAGACTATATCTTTCCCAAGGTTTGGGTTCCAAGATGTGTGATCAGTGATGGAGGATCTCACTTTGTGAACAAGGTGTTTGAAACCTTTTGAAGAAATATGGGTGAAGCACAAGATAGCCACACCATACCACCCTCAAACTAGTGGTCAAGTGGAGGTTCTAACAAGCAAATCAAAGCCATACTCCACAAGACAGTGAACTCATCAAGGAAGGACTGGTCAGAGAAGTTGGATGATGCTTTGTGGGCTTAGAGAACTGCTTACAAGAACGCCAATTGGGAGATCTCCATACTCTTTGATCTATGGGAAGTCTTGTCCATTTGCCTCTTGAGCTTGGAATATAGAGCTAGATGGGCAATTAAGTTCCTAAACATGGAGCTAAGTACAGCTCAGGAGAAGAGGGAAATGGACCTCCACGAGCTAGAGGAGATTCGCTTGGATGCTTATGAGAGTTCTCGAATATACAAGGAGAGAACTAAGGCCTTCCATGACAAGAGAATCACTCCCAAGGTTTTCAAGGAGGGAGATGATGTGCTCCTCTACAACTCAAGGCTCAAGCTATTCCCTGGGAAGCTTAAGTGTCGCTGGTCAGGACCATTCAAGGTCAAGGAAGTGTTGCCTTATGGAGCCATCACCCTAGTGAACAACAATGGAGCTGAGTTCACGGTTAACGGTCATCGGTTGAAGAAGTACATGGGGAGTCAAAGCATTGGAGAGGGAAGTTCAATCCGTCTCCATGATCCACCCCAAGCCTAAAAAGGCAATGAAAGTCAAGCTATGGACTCAAAACAAGCTCACTTGGGAGGAAGTCCCATGGTTATCCTTTTGTAAATAGTTTTATGTTTTTATCTAGCTTTGTTTTTATCTAATGTGTTTTGTAGGGATGATTCAAGAAGAAGCTGAGAGAGAGTTAAGGAATTGGAAATGGGCAGTTCTATAAAGACATTTCTTGTCCAAGAGCTTAAGATTCAACTGCCCAATCCAACACTCCTTTGACTCTAATCTCAGCTTAACCGGGTGAATTCTAAAGCAGACGGGTTGTCAGCCAGGTTCTGACAACAACCCGCGTCAGTAAGTGACCCGTTTCTTTTTGAATTTTTAAAATCAGAAGAAACCCTTTTCTTTTCTCCTTTATTTTAAAACTTGGGGTTTCTTCTTCTTCAAAAAGCTTTTTCCCCGATTCTCTCTACACGAAAATCTCGGATTTCTTCGTTTCTCAACCAAAATTCGAATTTCAAAGCTCAATCTCTTTAAATCCGCCGCTCGATCAAACTTAACTCGATTCATCTTAATCCGACAGTCCAATCAAGGTATCCGATCTTCGTTTTTACTCTTTCACTTCCGGTTTTCTTCTTTTTGGGATTCAAAAGAGAAACCTGTTTGTTGCTATTCTTGAGTAGATCCAGGTGATTGCGACTAGGTTAGATCGAATTCGAGTTTGCATGTAGGAAATTTCGTGCTTGAAGTGAATCTCGAGACTAGGTTTTTCAAAGTGTTCTTGAGTTTTCTAGCTAAAATCTCGAGGTTCACGGCATGTTTTTAAAATTTCCTGTTAAATGATCTTGAGTGGTTGGATTTGAAAGTTTTGAGCTCGTTCTTAATCGAAAATCGAATTTGGTTTAAGCCGAAGTTTGAATTTGATTGTTTGTGATTATTCTAAAAACAGAGCCTAATCGTACCTTGAGAATTGTTGTTTCTCAGGTACAATGGCGAAAACAAAGTTCACAAAGAAGCCGGTTCAGAGTGAAGGATGTGGTTCAGAGTGGAGATGTGGAAGCGTCAAGGGAAGAAAGCGTGAGGGAAGAAGAAGATGGACTATAGTGGAAGAGAAAGGGAGGCCCAAAGGTGTCGGTCCGAAATGGCCGGAGACTGCTGGCCAGGACATGGATGACTCGATGATCCCAGACCTTATGGGGTCCAAGAGCGCATCCGTATCTTGAGGAGGATGCAGTTCATGTCGATGCGCTACCCACACCAGGAGACAATCAAGAGAGCTGGGAATTGAGGAGGACGTCAACGACATCCTCTACTACATCGAGCTCGGAGATTCACGAAGCAGCTCTCCCGGCATATAGGGAACCGGCGATGAGTTCCTCGCCTCCCTGAAACTCAAGAAGCATCCTCAGGGAGCAGCTGCTGAGCTCAAGAGAGATGGGATCGGCTACATCACCTTCACGCTACTGGGACAAGAGTATCTGCTCAGCATGAAGGAGCTTGAGACCATCTACAACCTTGAGGAGGATCGAGGTCTTGACACCGAGTGTGTGTAGCCGCAACTGAGCTCCATGCGCTGTGGAGGATGATAAGCTTCGAGATCTTATCAGATTTCCAGCAACAAGAGTGGCTGCATCAAGAACCCGGCGATACGCTATGCCCACAAGGTGATCGCCAATACCCTTTTGCTAGACATGACTGCTCAAACGTCACGACGCAAGAGCTCGAGCTACTTGATGAAGGGATAATCCAGAAGCTCAAACTCTGGATGATGGAACCGAGATGAAAGGAGACTTGCGAGAGACGAGCAAGGCAGTCGTGTTGGTGAACTCTTCCTACATGTAATGAGGAACGCAGAGCTGCTGTACGAGCAAGGCAAGATCAAGGAGTCTCACTTGGCAATAGGTAGCTTGATCACTCCATCCTTCTTGCTACAAAGTCAAGCTCCCGGCCCCTTCTCATCCACCCAAGTTCATCGACATTGCCCACCTAAACAAGACATGGTTCTTGCGTGGAATGCATGATGGGGAAGCACATCTATCGCTTTCGAGCATCCCTCATTTGGCATCTCGAAAGATCCTTCTTCCGAACCCCGATCTTACAAACACCAACAGCCGGGATGGAATCCTGTTTCTCCCCTCGGCTGACAGTTGTTTATGGATG